>CM031237.1:526242729-526499967 GCA_018340775.1 Taxus wallichiana var. yunnanensis
CAAACAATGCAATCATTCATTTGTAATACTATGGCCATAGTTTTGGGCATCATGCTAGCTATCCTAGTTTTGTGACTACACATAAGCCACATGAAACTTGTCCCCACATGCACCACACAATTGTCTCATTAATAGTATTGGGATTTATTCCTATTTATTATGTACTAAGTTAAGTTATTCATCATTAGTAACCATGTATTTAATTATTAAGTTCACACACCAAAGCCAAAATTGTCATAACTCGGCTTATGGGTCATGTGGCTCAAGCCAACACCACTTCAGAAAACCTACAGGAAAATATGCATCCTCATAATAGCCTAGGTCATTACATGACTACCCCTATACCTATAGTCAACCTTGAGTGATGTGGGTATGACACATAAGAGACGGAAGTCATGTCATGTTTTCTATTATAGATTAATATTCACTATGTTATCTAATTCATTTTATAATCATGCAACAATTATGATATGCTAAGTTTGATGATAGTAAAAAGACTAAAAATATTAGAATACTCGGGAAAGGTTATAGGTACATGATGAATCAAGTCATTGCACTTTGTCACCCTTCCCATAACCATTCCAAGATGGCTCGGTTGGGATACTTGTCGCATTTCTTCGCGACACTTATTTTCAGCCTTAATGTTTTCATAGTTATATTCATGGTATGAAAGGCCCATTTAATTTATTATGTGTCATTTATTAAAGTACACAATGCAGCAACCAATCAATGAGAAGGGTTCACGAAAGGTCGGTGAAACCCTCTCTCCACGATTCTCGAGAATCTAAAGGAAAGGCTTAACCAAAGAGGAAGAATTGATGGGTATGATGGAGGATAAGATTCAAAGGGATGGATTCTTGACTTCAAAATATTAAAATATAGGAATAAATGATCCCTCTATTTCACTTGGTGACTACCTAGAGAAGGCAGCATTAGGCCCTTCTCTTGAGGAGGTATCATCTATTGGTTAAAGATCTTTTGGAAAAATAATGGAGGAGAACATAGTGGTAATTTGAATGCCCTTGAAGCTCATAGTTAGAGGAAGTGGAATATTCCCAATGACACTGTGAATAGAGCCAAACCCAATACTAGAAGAGGCAATAGGTCTAATGTAGGTAAGGAAAATTTTCCTAAAGACAACCGAAAAAAGGAAACAAGGGAAAGATATTTGATGAAGGAAATGGAGAAAAGTACAAAAAAATATCTAAAGGATGATTTTTCTAGCCTCCATTAACCTAAACGATTTTCATATCATGGAATGTTAGAGGGTTAAATAACCTAGGTAAGCATAGAATTCTTAAGGACTTCATGTGTAGATATAAGCCATATATCTTACTGATTCAAGAAACTAAGATGAATCTTGATAGATTTAAGGATGTTAGTAGGTTTTTTTGAAAGGAAGGTTATTAGGAGGGTTCTAACTTTGCAAGAGTCTCTAGGGATTTTTTTCTTCCGGAATCCCGAGGTGGTAAAGTAGGAACTTCTGCTAACTTCCCCAAATCATGTTGTTATATGTTTCACAAAGATTGCTTCAAGAAGAATTGGATTCTGTCTAATATTTATGCTCCCAATTTGGTGAAAGGAAGAAGGATCCTATAATGCACCAACTCGTTACTCCCAACTGTTGAGGTGAAGGTACCACCTCCACACCTAGCTGTTAGTATATACAATAGCATATTTCACCATTTTAATTGAACGACTTGGGAGGTATTAGATCTCCCATACGTGTTTTCATTAAGTCATATGCGAAGCTCCAACTCCTCTCTAGGCACAAGTTGACTTCTTGGTTGTCGGCATGATTTACGCAAGGTCTCTAGCACCCCTTTTGGGCATCGAACATCGTCCTCCATTTATGATTATTTATTCCTCTTATTCATTTTTATTTGATAATAATGTCGTTTATATCAACATTATTGTATTTATATATAATATGTAAATTATACAAAATATGATATTACTCTAAATATGACACGATAATAATAATAAATAAATATATTAAATTATATTAATACTAAAATAAATCCTTAAAAAATAAATGAATTGAAAAAATGGATTATAAATAAAAATGAAAAATGAATTTAAAAAAGGGGAAAAAATAAAAATAATACTAATATATTAAACTTAGGTAGGTGTGAGAATTAAACGAGTTGGTGGAATTTGATGGAGTTTGGTGGTGGTAGAAAAGTGGATTGATGTGTAGGGGTTGTATTATATGTGGTAGGATTTGAACAGGTATGAGAATCTAAAAAGGCCTCCAGACTGTCATTTTCCTTGCATAATAATTCAAGCACTTCATTCAAGATCTAGAGGCACTTGACCATGAAGAAACCCAAGTTAACGTTGTAAATTTAGCAAGAATTGGATAGTTTCAGCAAGAACATAGCTCTCATAATCAAATAAATAGAATGTTATATGGAACTATGCTAAATAGAGCTACAACTAATAGTCTTCATTCAATTTGTACCATTATGAGTTAAATAAGCTCTATGCACAAAGATAAGGTTGTAACTCTAATCTCTCCTCATTTTATTTATACATAGTGATTGATTTGGATCATTTTTTGTATCTAAACTAGGTTTAAATATATTTGAGGAAAAGAAACTGCATGTCACTTGTTTTTGTTGTATGGAAGAAGAAGAAAAAGATTGAGGATTAGGAGTGATGTATTCGGGTCTAAAATCTCACCGTATTGATTTTTCTTTTTTTCTTCTTACGAGAAATGGTGCTATATGCACTATGACCTTTGCATCACCTTTATCCAACATCTAGCACTCCATTTTCCTACTATTTATCTTTTATTTTGAGTTGTTGATTTTATTGATTAAGACATTAGAAGTCCCTTTTCTTCTATTGCACTTATGTCTCTGTAATATTTTTCTCTTGGTGGTAAACATGGGTAGAAAGACTGCAAGATGTGTTTGAAATGGTATTTTAAAAAAGCTTTAGAAAATTCCTTATAATGTGTTAGCTAGGGAAAATCCAAACTCCCACAGTCCTTTTTAATTTCCTCATGCTCAAGAAAATATAATCTTTGGATAAGAGTATGGGAATCCTCTCAAAAAATCACCACCTTCCTCTAAATACAACCTAAACAACTCACCCTTGTTAGCATCATCTCGATCATTTGTCAAAATGGGAAGATTTTGGTACATGAGTGGAAGTGTGTTGAAGGAATTGAAGGAATTGTAGCAAATCACTATTGGGAGATTTATGTTTGGATCTCCTAGCTTTGGAGGCTCTTAGTCTAGGTCGAAAATGTGAGTTGTATATGGGTATGTGCAAATGATGCACTTAAAGAGACTTGAGGCTATTTAGAGATATGGCTCAATGAGATGAGACCTCTTAGAATGAAAATATTCTTTTATTTTTCTCGGGATGGTCGGGGTGAATTAAGAAATGAAGCTATTTTGAAATGGGAATGGTAGGCATCAATCCAAAATGCAATATCATTTGTAAGTATCCTCCTAGATGTGTTAAAATGGGAAGCTTGAGAACAAGGATTGGAGATCAATAGAAAAATAATGAGAATCGGTATTGTCAAAGGTTACTAATAAACTGCCTTCGGGAACCTTACAAAATCCATGTGATCAGTTTGAGATAATGAATCAATGAAGGAAAATCACGTGGGGTAAAAAATTTAAGGTTTTTATGAGCGTCGATCGGAATGACGAAGAAATCTAAGACAAACTCGTATGCTTCCAAGCATGGTATCTTTACCTTCATATTTTATAATTTTTGTATAATTTGGTTCTTCATTTGCAATATAATATAAATATTAAACCATTAGATACTCAAGCAATTGAATATTTTAACCAAATCTGTTAATGTGAAACAACAAAACTCCACCTTGTGATTTACGCAACCAATTTACACTTTGACCATCAATTGTGGTTTCTACCACAACCTTATACATTGCTAACAAGGGTATCAGAATTAGGTGCTCATACCATTGGTACTAGAAAGAATTTAATTGATTTGTCAACAAAAGACAAACATTTTGTCTACCTTGCAAAGTTATAAAAACACAATCTTTAGATACCCACAAACAACCTTCTGAAACCCGAAAAGGGATGTTAAGTTTCGTTTATGTCCCTTGTTATGTGGGGAGTCGCATCAAGTTTTAGATTGACCCCAATTGACCATTTGTGCTCTCATCTCTGCCCCTCTAGGAGCCATATTACCCCATTTTGTACTTTTAAGAAGATGATAAAACTAAAAAGTTGGTTTTCATTTTGTCTCACCGTTTCGACCCTGAGCGAAGGAATTCTTTTCCGCCTTCACAAACCTCTAGTATTTCTACTAGACAATCACTTATAACCTTCAATTTTGAGAAATACACATTTCTAGCTAGTTTGTAAAAAGGTGGTTTTTAGATCTCTGGTCGTTGTTTAGCTAGGTCAAACTGGACCAACTACGATTGGTGGCTCCAAAAACCCATCGTCATTTATAACCCGTTTTCCAGTTCTCATTTTTATCAACTTTGATGAATTCTCCATATATAGGAGGGCATGTAGGAATCTTCTCATGGAGAGTCCATCCATTGAAAGTCAGTTTTTGGATGAGGTTTCTTAGCCCTCAAGCTAAAATTGGTTATTGTTGCAACTAGCCCAATTACGACCAATGGCCCCAAAAACTAACCATCAATTCTAAACCGTATACCAGTTCCTATGAATTCTTGGTATATAGGAGTACACGTAGGAATTTACCTATTGTGCATTTTCCCATATGAAGGTAGTTTTCGAACGTGGTTCCTTAGCCTATGAACCAAAATTAGACGTTTTTGCAACTAGTAGAAAAATATAAAATAAGGCCATAGGACCCTAATCAAGATAATAAACCATCGTGAAAACTTATTTAAACGTATAAATAACTATATGAAACTCTTATGGCTTGTTGTGTGAAATTTGACTTTGGAAAAAGAGTGTTTCTCTCTCTTCTCTCTCTCTCTTTCTCTCTCTTCCCTTAATTAAGAAATGAAATGAATATATGTCCCTAACTCTCTCTTTCCACATGTGAATTATTCTTATTTTGTAAATGGAAAACCAAAAACACTAATTATGCTAGATTAAGGTGGATGCCATGTCAACAATTTTCACTGACTCATGCTCACATGGTTTTGTAGGATGCATATAAGATAATGAGATGGCATCGTTGTAATTCATTTTGTGTATTATTGGAATTTATATATGTTAATGGAAAAAATGTGTATTGTTATGTTATAGTAAAGTGCCACTTCCCTATTTTATTTCAAATAAAAAGGATTTTCCTTATCATGCATGAAGTTTTAATGGTTATTTGTTATTGAGTTTAAAGAGTTAGCCAAATATTACTTAATGCTCTTCTTGACTTCATTTATAGCTATGTTGTGAAACTTACATCATGTATGGTAGATAGAAGTATCTCTTTGTAAATTAAAATGGAATTGTGCTTTAAAACCCTTCAATTATTTTTCTTTCTCTCGATTACCACATGACTAGTAGGTGAACCTTGACACTATACAATTGAGAACAACTTGAGATTTCTTCCATATTGAGTGATCCCCACTCTGACCATGATCATCCTCGGTATGGGTTCTAGTGTTTACCAATTAATAATCCTACTCTCATGTGTCATGCTTCGGTAGGACCTCATGATGATTGGTTGTGCTCTTGTGTTTCACTTTGAAAATCTCGTATCTAACATAAACCTCTAGACTTAGTCCTAACGAGGTATTGAAACTAAGGTAAATTAAATCTCATGATTTATTCCATGGAGTTAGCATTAAGCATGCTATGTACCTATGAAATTAGGTTTGAACCATGGTTGGAACCCGCGTCGTAAGATACCTATTTATGAAACCGATGAGTTTGAATCCCCTTTCTCTTAACAAACAAGGGTGTTACCTTGGAGGAGTGTTTCTTGTTGTGCATAAATTGTGGGGTAAGTATAATTGTTTCTCTAGTTCAATCTTTTAGTATGGTGTTGGCTGCTTTTTCAGTGGTGATAGAAATTATTCGAATGTGGGCCTCTTATGAGAATTAGGGTGAATCACACATTAATATATTTTGACCAATGAGAAGGGTAGTCATTAGAAGGTCATAGGATGTATAAAATTATAATGGCATGTCACCTTGTAATACGCATCTAATACTTAAATTTCCCAATAATAATTCAAACTTGGATAAGCATGAAATCATTCTCCTTGGTGATCATTTAACCTAGTAAATGGGAAACTTGCGATACGTAAGGGATGAATATAATCATGACACCCCCTTAATGCGGTTTAAATAATATTATTAAAGGATTAAAATTAAGGAAAATGAAATTTGAGGATTTATCATTTTAACTCGAGGAAAATCCTCTACCGTGTATCTTGATCAATGAAAATTAAGTACCTAAGGGAGGTAGTTAGAATATACGGTTAGTTGTAATAGCTTAAAGTAAATTAGCGTAACTCTAGGTAAGAAGTAATCTATTTACTCTTGAACTAATAAACTCCTTGGTGTCATGTGAACCTCCCTTGTTGCAACTAATATTAATTGTAAAACCAAAAATATTCCTTTAGAAACAAATCCTAATGATAAGACATAGTATCCTTGTCGTATATAAAATCCCTATAAACAAGAGAGTTAAATAAGTAATTACAACAATGTATTTGAGCCAGATTCAATGAAAAACACCTTAAGTTAAATGTTAAAAGATATGAATAAAATTTAGAAATAAAAGGAAAAGAAATGTATGTTTATGTATCAAGTACTCTCCAACCCATTAAGATTGATTATTGAAACATGGTTGTAATAAATAAATATTCATGAAAGTTTCGCATCGTGGGAAGAACCTACTAGTAAGTGTATATTGTAGTGGGATCATTTTTGTACTTTTCCATTTTGGGAAACATGGATTTTATGTGCATCATGTGTTTCATGTTATATTTGGTTTCATGGTTGGTTAAGTGTATCATGTGTTGTATATTAACCGGAGTGATCCTATGTGGTGTCATGTATCAAGCAATATAAGTCTAAAAAAGTAGTATTCGAGTATTTTGTGTGTTGTATTTGTGTGGGTCAAAGTAATGGGCATTACATTTCGTATCGAGTAGAGGTTCATGCTCTCAAACCTCTGGGATATATTGGAGTTATGATGATTGTGCATGGTGGTGGTGGAGTTGGGAAGAGTAATGTGATAGATGTTGTGATGTGACCAATATTGTACTTGTGATATTATGAACGCACATGTTGTGCATGCCACTTAGTGTGTATTTGTTATCATGTCGATGTGCTTATGATGAGAGTATTCACTCTCTTTTCGTGGATTCAATGAGGATTTCACATGTGATGTGCCACCTTGTTGTGTGAAAAGAATGTTATTGCAGATTTGTGGAGTGTTGGAGTTTCTTGTTATTTTGTGATATGTATGTGTGTTGATGTGTTGTATGACAAAATTGTTACATAGTGAAGTAGATCGTATCGTGATGTCACCACCGTGTTGTGTTGTAACATGTTATGTCACCATGTTGTATCACATCTATTTGTATGTTGTGATGTTAGTCACTGTGTTCATCATATGTATAATTCATGTGTTATGTGATGGTTCATGTCGTGAATTAGGGGCATATGGTGATTGTATGACCCCTATTGTATTGTCTTGCACCTTGGGTGTGTTATGTGGAAATGTGATGTAGTGTAACCCGTGAAAGTAAATATTGTGTTATACCCTATATATATACCATGTGTAAGATGCTATGGTTAATGTGCGTGAATCACCATTGTGTTAATAATGTAGTTATGTGTTATGTTGTGAACCTTACACTAACCGACCCTAAGGGAAGCAATCGGTAAAAAGTGTATGTTTGGAGAGAGGAAATGAGTACTGTTGACTAATCACTTAAGCCAAGTATGAGATAGGGAGTGAAGTCTTACATAGACTGAAAATCCACTTTTGTTCGTTTGGTATGTATGGCACATTTCCGAATGGGCGTTATATATATTGTGTTTCATGAACACCTTAGGCTCAGTAGATGGATGGCGAGTTGTACCTTTCTCTCTCCCTATATGGTTTTTAGATAGATGACCTATGTGTGTATCGTTGACTTGTCACTCGAGTCATGTACGAGATAGGGAGTGAAGTCTTACATAGACTGAAAACCCATTCTTGTCTGCATTTGGTATGCATGTCATTTTCCCAATGGGCACCATGTATATTGTGTATCGCAAACACCTTAGGCTCAGTAGATGGTGACTTGTACCCCCTCTCAGACTATGTTGAGACTATGTTGAGCCTTGTGGGAGTATGGAGGGATGATTCATACGATATTATAATAGTTATATTATTTGATATGTTAGTTTGTGATCTGAGGCTCTAGGTCCGAGTACCGAAACTCAATGAGTACCCATTTTTGTGGTTATATAAGGCCACATAGTGATTGTGATGTGAAATTTCCCTATATGTAGTTTATTCGTAAATATAAATTTTGGTTGAGTTGTTGCAATTTTGGGCATTTTATTTGGTTGTTACACTAACATGCATATTTTTGCACTAACAATAGCTAATTATCCATTTATTTTATTTTATTGAAAGTTAAATTTAAGTTAAAATTCTTCCTTGAGTTTCAATTTATTTTCTTTCTTGGCCCAAAGTGATTGAATTTGATGCCACTTGGCAATTTTGCTTATTATTTTGGCATGTTGGTTCTAATGTTGCTATGTATTGTAATAAGGACATGGGTTCACCAAGGATTGGTGGTACCTATGGGTCATTTCATTGTATTGGGGTACGTCCCAAGGAGTTATAGATAACTAGTGAGTTGTTGAACCAAAGTTATTATGTCACTTGGGTTAGAGGTGTCTGGACTCTATGTGCCTAGGGCTATAGGGTGACCGACCTCTTTGGTGGAGCTAAAAGGAAAATTGTCTTTATTTTATTATTGGGAGGTATATGGAGTTATTTTGTGATGCTTGGGAGGTATATGTAGTTTTTTTGTGATGTTTGGGAGGTATATGTAGTTGTTTTGTGATGTTTTGGGAGGTATATGGAGTTGTTTTGTGATGCTTTGGGAGGTATATGGAGTTATTTTGTGATGCTTTGGGAGGCATATGGAGTTTTTGTGATACTTTGGGAGGTATATGGAGTCGTTTTTGATTCTTTGGGTGGTATATGGAGTTTTTTGGATGTTTTGGGAGGTATGTGGAGTTGGTATTATGATTTATGTGTACTCATGTGATTATAGTTATGTTTTGTGATGTTGAGGATTGATGTTCCTCATTGATGGTAAGATGTTGATTCCATCTTGGCACTATGTAACTACAATTATGGTTTCGAGTTATGTGCAACCTTTGCATGTGCAATCGTTTGGAATTCCATGTTTTTATAGTCTTCTTATGTTATGAGTGCATTTGTGTTAGGGGTATGAGTGCTATAAGTACTATGTTATGTGGACCATGTATGTTCCTTTCCGTGGTTTGGTTGAGTTCTTGTGATGTGATACAATTTTGTAGGTATATAATTATATTTCGGTGAAATATTAGTGTTGTGTTTGTCCTGGTGTGGTATCATGAAGTTAGTTTCTGTTGGGCACCCACAAAAATAAATAAATTGAAATATTAAAAAAGAAATATTAAGAGCCTAAGAGTAATCAAGATTGTTAAGGGAAAAGATTAAATAGGTAATAATGTAAACTGTAGCTACCAAACTTCATAGAACATTAAGAAATTGTCAAGACTTTCCTTCTATGCGAGGTCACTTTTTAGCGACATAGTTTTTTTCCTTAGGAAATAATGTGTCGTTGTTGACTTTTAGCGTAAGCACATCTCAGTAGCCTTGCCTTGCGTCGGATCGAGGATGATGCTTTTATAAGGGAGGGAATATAATGCCCCACTCCATTACTCCCAACTATTGAGGCGCAGTACCACCTCCACACCTGGTCATTAGTATATACAAGAGCACATTTCATCCTTTTAATTAAATGACTTGGGAGGTATCGGACCCCTTGAGTGCTTTCATAAATTCATATGCAAAGCTCGAACTCCTCTCTAGGCACAAGTTGACTTCTTGGTTTTCGGTATGATTTACACAAGGTCTCTAGTACCCCCTTTGAGCATTGAATATCATCCTCTATTTATGATAATTTAGTCCTCTTATTCATTCGGATTGGATAATAATGTCGTTTATATCAACATTCTTGTATTTATATATAGTATGTAAATTATACATAATATGATATTATTTTAAAGCTAAAATGACAATAATAATAACTAAATATATTAAATTATATTAATAATAAAATAAATCCTTCAAAGATAAATGAATTGAAAAAATGGATTACAAATAATAATGAAAAATAAATTTTAAAATGGGAAAAAAATAAAATAATAATAATAATATACTTGAATTCAAAGTGGTATGAGAATTAAATGTTGAGTTGGTGGAGTTTCTTTGGAGGTTAGAGGTTATAGAAGACCGGATTGACGTGTGGGGGGGGTAGTATGGCGTGTGGCGGGATTTGAGAAAGGTATGGGCATCCAAAAAGGCCTTCAGACCTATCATTTTCCTTGCATAATAATTAAAGCACTTCATTTTAGATCCATAGGCGCTTACCACGAAGAAACCCAAGTTAACGTTGTAAATTTAGCAGTAATTGGATAGTTCCAGCAAGAGCAGAGCTCTCACAATTAAATAAACATAATGTTACGTGGAGCTTTGCTAAACTGAGATACGATTAATAAGCTGTCCTTCAATCAGTACCATTATGAGTTAAATTAGCTCTGCGCACAGAGATAAGGTTGTAACTCTAATCTCTCCTCATTTTCTTTATGCACAAAGTGTCTACGGTCTTATACAACAAACAACATAAAAGAAATAAACAGAATACTTAAATAGCTTGCATAAACATATGAATATTCAAACCAGCACCTGCTGCATAATCTTCATTAATAAAAGCTTCATCATACTCAGAGTTTCAGCTCTTTACAATTGTGCATGCAGCTGTGTGCTTTTAATACACATCCTTCCTTGCTTGTGCAGATTTCACACCTTTGTGTGTGCATACAAAGCAATTACAATTGCTGTTATTTAAATAGAATAACTCACCCACTAACAGCTCTTCAACTGAGCATTCTAAATTTAAACTCATGCTTTAAAACAGTTGCATGCTATGCATGATTTAAAACAGATTTATTTGAATTAAATCTAATGATAAAAATAAGATAAAGCTAACTTAACTAAAGCAAGACTAAAGCTAAAATTAGCTTTCCTAAAAAAGCTATAGTTGGAATTAAATATGCATCACATGCATATTTCCAACACTCCCCCTTAATTTCAAACTGTAGCTTTCACTCTTCTAGAGTTGTGTTTGCTTTTTCAGATCTGCCATGTGCAGGATCACATACTCCCAAACAATCTCTCAAATATTCAAAAACTTCTTTTGCTAAAGCTTTTGTAAAAATGTCTGCAAACTGATCTTCAGATCTACAAAATTCAAGATGAATTTCCTTGTTGTTTACCAGCTCCCTGATGAAATGATACCTCGTATCAATATGCTTGCTCCTCTTATGAAAAACATGATTTTTGGACAACGCTATGGCTGAGTTGTTGTCACAAAAAATCTGTGTAGCTTCCACTTGTTTCTGTTGTAAATCTGTCAACACTCTTCTCATCCAAACAGCTTGACATGCTGCTCCTGTTGCTGCTACATACTCTGCTTCTGCTGAAGATAACGTGACAATGGGCTGCTTCTTTGATGCCCATGAAACCACTCCTGTTCCAAAGTGAAAAGTATAGCCGGATGTACTTTTCCGATCATCTATACTTCCAGCATTGTCACTATCTGTAAAACCAATGAGTTTGAACTCATCTGAACTTGAATAAAGAATTCCATAATTTCTTGTTCCACGTACATACCTCAAAATTCTTTTTCCAGCTTGCCAATGTGAATCTTTTGGAGATTCCATGAACCTTGATATGAGGCTTACACCATACATGATATCAGGCCTTGTGGCCGTCAAATACATAAGACTTCCAACCAACTTTTTAAACAATGTTGGATCCACAAATGATCCTTCATCCTCTTTGCTCAACTTCAAACCTACTGCAACTGGTGTTGGTGCTGGCTTACAATTCAACATGTTAAACCTTTTCAAAACGTCACTTGCATACTTTGCTTGTGAGATAAAAACTTTACCTTCTGATTGTTGAACTTCAATACCCAAAAAGTAATGCATAAGACCAAGATCTGTCATCTCAAACTCCTTCTTCATGGCTGATTTGAATGACTCTGTAGATAGATTTCCAGTAATGATCAAATCATCTACATATAAACAAACAATTAAAATTTTACCTTGCTCATTTATCTTGGTGTATAAGGTAGGCTCACTGCTGCTCCTACTGAAACCATTCTCAATCAAATAAGAATCTATTCTGCTGTACCAAGCTCTAGGTGCTTGCTTGAGACCATAGAGTGCTTTCTTCAATCTGTATACTTTTCCTTCATGACCTTCAATCTCATAACCTTCTGGCTGATTTACATAAACTTCCTCTTCAAGGAATCCATTTAAGAATGCTGATTTAACATCCATCTGATAAATAGGCCATTTGTTTTGAGCTGCAATTGCTAAAACCATTCTTACCGTATATCCAAACATGCTACTGGTGCAAATGTTTCGTTGTAGTCAACTCCATATTGCTGCGTAAAACCTCTTGCAACCAGCCTTGCTTTGTGCTTTTGTACTTTTCCATCAGCATTGTATTTTGTCTTGTAGACCCACTTGACTCCTATCACGTCCTTTCCTTTTGGAAGATCCATTAGCTCCCATGTCTGATTCTTCTCTATAGCATCAATCTCATCATCCATGGCTTTTTCCCAAACTTCATTCTTTATAGCCTCTTCGTAATATACTGGATCTGCAGCTTGAGAAAATAATGCAAAAACTGAAAATGAATTAGTTGTATCAACATTATAAATCTCACTTAGACTTCTTGTTTTCCGCTGCACAGGAGTATTCAATGCAGGACTACTTTCTGGTGATGGAGTAGCTTCTGGTGTTCCCTGTGGTGTCTCTTGCATGACTGAAGATGGCTGAAATCTTGGTGACCTCCTGACTGTAGATGGAGGTGTAGCTTGTGCTACAACTTGTGGTGCATGTCCAAGATTTGTAGATACAGTAGCTTGTTCCTCTAAAGTTTCATCTGTCATATCATCATGTGGAATAGATGTTGCTATACTCACTGTTTTCTCTATACTTCCATCCCATGCTTCATTCTCAATAAACTGTACATCCCTGCTGATCACAACCTTTCCAGTGACTGGATTGTACAACTTGTATGCTTTTGTATTCTCTGAATACCCAACAAAAATACATTTTTCTCCTTTGTTGTCTAACTTCTTCCTTAGTTCATCAGGTACATGTGCATATGCTACACAACCAAAAACTCTGAAATGTGAAACACTGTGTTTCCTATTAGTCCATGCTTGTTGAGGAACCATGTTCCTAACAAGTTTCGTTGGACACCTGTTCAAAATATAAACAGAAGTTGCTACTGCTTCTGCCCAATACTCATTTGGAAGATGTTTTGCCTTCAACATGCTTCTCGCCATCTCCATGATGGTTCTATTTTTCCTCTCTGCCACACCGTTCTGTTGTGGTGTATACCTGGTAGTAAACTGCTTGTGTATACCATGATATCTGCAAAAATTCATAAACTCATTAGAAACATACTCACCTCCTCTGTCCGTTCTGAGAACTTTGATGTAGTATCCACTTTGCTTCTCCACTAATGCCTTGAACTGCTGAAATGTATCAAAGGCATTTGATTTATTTCTTAGGAAATAAACCCATGTCTTCCTTGTGTAATCATCAATGAATGTCATAAAATAAATAGAACCTCCAATAGAAGCTGTTTGCATAGGTCCACATAAATCTGAATGTACAATCTCAAGTGGTGCACTTGCTCTTGCTGTTTTGCCAACTGGAAATGAATCTCTGTGTTGCTTTCCCAAAATACAACCTTCACATACCCTTTCAGGTTTCTGAATCAATGGCAAACCTTTAACCATATTTTTTCTATATAATAAATTCAAACCTCCAAAATTCAAATGTCCATACCTTAGATGCCAAAGCCATGTTTCATCCTTCATAACTGAATGAAAAGCTGATTGTGTTCCTTCAGCGCAGACTTGATTTTCATTAGCGCAGGACTCATCTGTTTGAGTGCATGACTCAACAAAAGACGGATTTGGCTTAACACATGACTTTGCTGCAAACAGATCTGATTTCTTCTTCTTTCCAGGTTTCAAAATCAATGGAAACATCCTATTGCTGCTCATCTTCACTTTTGCAATCAACTGAGTGCTAGGAGCTTTGTCCACAATCACGCACTCATTGTCTTCCATATAGACTCGGTATCCTTTCTGTACCAGTTGTCCAATACTCATAAGGTTATGTTTCAAACCTGCAACATAGTAAACATCTTGCATACTTGTTTGCTCCCCCTGTCTTGTTAGAATACTAACCGTGCCTTTTCCTTTCACAGACACAATATTGTTATTTCCAAGAGTTACATCACTCTTAACTGAATCATCCAAACTAGAAAACAAATCTAGATTACCTGTCATGTGATTACTGCAACCTGAATCTAAATACCATACATCACATGGACTCTCTTTTGACAAATTACATTCAATAGGGGATAAAGAAGGTATTGCTTCAGCAATCCTTGTGCATGCAATAAACATAGGTTTAGAAATAGAACTTCCAACCTGATTTTGATTTTGTCTCTCTTGATCATATTGCTTTTTCTTGCAATCATAAGCATAGTGCCCATACTTCTTGCAATAATGACACTGAACATGAGACTTATCTTGTCTCTGACCATAACTCTGTTCTTGATTATGTCCTCTTCCACTTGAGTTTGATGAACCACTGCCACGTCCTCTAGATGGACTTCTTCCTCTGCCTCTTGGGCTGAAACTTCCTCTTCTTTTGCCACGATTACCTGCTGTCTGAGATGCAAAAGCCTGATCTACACTTGCATGTGATCTATTCATCCTCTGTTCATGATTGATTAGTGATGCATGCAACTCATCAATAGAAAATTGACTCAGATCCTTAGTTTCTTCAATAGCAACAACTAAAGGATCAAATTTCGTAGGCAAACTTCTAAGCAATTTTTCAATAATCCTTCTGTCCTCAAGAGTCTCACCATGAGATTTGATTTGATTGACTAAGCCAACTACATAAGTAAAAAATGATTCTACAGAATCTGAATCTTTCATTGCTAAATTCTCAAAATCTCTACGAAGTAACTGTAGCTTGGCGGTTTTTACTTTCTCCTTACCTTGATATGCAACTTGTAAAGTATCCCATGCAGTCTTTGCTTGACTAGCTGCTGCCACTCTTGGAAGAATGCTTTCATGCATTGCCTGATGAATATAGAAAAGAGCTTTGCCATCCTTCTTTCGTAACTCCTTCAAAGTATCTTTCTCTGCTTGAGAAAGTGCAATATATGCTGCTGCATTTGCGGGCTCTGTGTACCCATCTTCAACGATCTCCCACACGTCTTGAGATCTGAATAGCGCCTTCATGGTCAACGACCAGTATTCGTAATTCTTTCCATTAAATTGCGGCGTCTGCATGCCGGATGTAGAAGCCATAGCTTGCTACCAATTTAATAAGCTGCTGGAATAACCTTGCTCTGATACCAATTTGTAGAAAATCTGCAGTCTTATACAACAAACAACATAAAAGAAATAAACAGAATACTTAAATAGCTTGCATAAACATATGAATATTCAAACCAGCACTGCTGTGCATAATCTCCATTAATAAAAGCTTCATCATACTCAGAGCTTCAGCTCTTTACAATTGTGCATGCAGCTGTGTGCTTTTAATACACATCCTTCCTTGCTTGTGCAGATTTCACACCTTTGTGTGTGCATACAAAGCAATTACAATTGCTGTTATTTAAATAGAATAACTCACCCACTAACAGCTCTTCAACTGAGCATTCTAAATTTAAACTCATGCTTTAAAACAGTTGCATGCTATGCATGATTTAAAACAGATTTATTTGAATTAAATCTAATGATAAAAATAAGATAAAGCTAACTTAACTAAAGCAAGACTAAAGCTAAAATTAGCTTTCCTAAAAAAGCTATAGTTGGAATTAAATATGCATCACATGCATATTTCCAACACCATTATGAGTTAAATTAGCTCTGCGCACAGAGATAAGGTTGTAACTCTAATCTCTCCTCATTTTCTTTATGCACAATGATTGATTTGGATCAATTTCTCGTATCTAAACCAGTTTATATGTATATGAGGAAAAAAAAGCACGCATGCATTGGTTTATTTGTTGTATGGAAGAATAAGAAAAATATTGAGGATTAGGAGTGCCATATTCGGGTCTAACGTCTTACTGTATTGATTTTGCTTTTGCTGCTTCCGATAATTGGTGCTACATCCACTATAACCATTGCAACACATTATCCAACATCTACCACTCCATTTTCCTGCTATTTATCTTTTATTTCGAGTTGTTGATTGTATTGATTAAGACATTAGAAGTCAATTTTCTGCTATTCCACTTATGCCTCTATAAGATTTGTCTCTTGGTGATCAATGTGGGCACAAAGATTGTAGGATGTGTTAAAAATGGCAGTTAAAAAAACTTTAAAAAACTTCCTTATAATGCGTTGGCTAGGGAAAATCGAAAGTCCCACAGGTCCTTGTTTTGTTTCCTCGTGCTCGGAAAATAGAAGTTTTGGCTAGGAGTATGGGAATCCTCCAAAAACAACGCCACCTTCCTCTGAATACAACCCAAATAGTTCACCCTTGCTATCATCATCTCAGTCGTTCTCAAATCAGGAAGATTTTGGTCCAGGATTGGAAGTGTCTTTGAATGAATTGCGAAAAATCAATATTAGGAGATTTGCGTTTGGATCTCCTTCTTTGTCGGAAGCTCTCGATGCAGGTTGAAAATGTGAGTTGTGTATGGGTATGTGAAAATGATGCACTTGAAGAGACTTGAGGCTATTTAGAGAGATGACTCAATGAGATGAGATCTCATGGAATGCAAATATGTTTTGGTTGTGCTTAGGATGGTCAGGGTGAATTAAAAAATGAAGTTATTTTGAAATGGTAATGCTGTAGGCATCAATCCAAAACTCAGTATCATTTACAAGTATCCTCCTAGATGTGTTAAAATGGGGAGCTTGAGAACAAGGATTAGAAATCCATAACAAAATAATGAGAATCGGGTATTGTCGAGGTTACTACTAAACTGCCTTTGGGAACTTTACAAATATCATACGATCGATTCGAGATAATGACTCAATGAAGGACAATCATGTGGAGGTAGCAACTTTAAGGTTTTTGTGAGCGGTCAATCGGAAGGGCGAAGACATCTAAGACCAACTCGTCTGCTTCCAGGCATGGTCTCCTTACCTTCATTTTTATAATTTTCATATAATTTGGTTCTTCATTCGATATATAATAGATTTATTACACCATTAGATACTTAAGAAATTGAATATTTTAACCAGACTATTACCGTGAAACAATAAAACTCCACCTTGTGATTTACGCAACTAATTTACACTTTGACCATCAATCATGGTTTCTACCAAAACCTTATACATTGATAGACAATGTATCGAATTAGGTGCTCATGCCACTTAGTATTGACAAGAGTTTAGATGAGTCGTCAAATAAAACAACCATTTTGTCTACCTTACAAAGTTAGAAAAAACACAATCTTCAGATACCCGTAAAACAACCTTGAAACTTGAAAAGGGATGTTAAGTTTCATCTATGTCCCTTATTATGTGGGGAGTCATATCAATTTTAGATTAACCCCAATTGACCATTTGTGCTCTCATATTTGCCCCTCTAGGAGCACTTTGTCACCCCATTTTTCAATTTTAAGAAGCCGCCAAAACTAAAAATTTGTTTTTTGTTTTGTCTCACTGTTTGGACCATGAGTGAAGGAACACTTTTCTGACTTCACAAACCTCTATTATTTCTACTAGAAAATCACTTAAAACCTTTAGTTTGGAGAAAAACACATTTCTAGATAGTTTGCAAAACGGGTTTTATAGACCTCTGGTCATTGTTTGACTAGGTCAAATTGGAACAACTATGATTGGTGGCTCGGAAAACCCATTGTCTTTTGTAACCCATTTTCCAGCTTTTAAGCTCACAACTACGATGAATTCTCCATATATATGAGGGTATGAAGGAATATTCTTATGGAGATTCCATCCATCGAAATTTGGTTTTTAAATAAGGTTTCTTAGCCCTCAAGCTAAAATTGGTTATTGTTGCAATAGCCCAATTATGACCAATGGCCCTCGAAAACTAGCCGCCAATTGTAAACCGTTCGCCAATTCTGAATTCCGTCAATTCTTGTGAATTCTTGGTATATAGGAGTACACGTAGGAATTTACCCGTTGTGCATTTTCCCATCAGAAGATAGTTTTGAACGTGGTTCCTTAGCCTCCGAGCCAAAATTAGACGTTTTTGCAACTAGTAGAAAAATGTAAAATAAGGCCATAGGACCCTAGTCAAGACAATAAACCATCGTGAAAACTTATTGAAACATATAAATAACTGTATGAAACTCTCTCTTATGTCTTGTTGTGTGAAATTTGACTTTGGAAAAATAGTGTTTCTCTCTCTTCTCTATCTCTTTCTCTCTCTTCCCTTAATTAAGAAATGAAATGAATATATGTCCCTAACCCTCTCTTTTTGCATGTGAATTATTCTTATTTTGTAAATGGAAAACCAAAAACATTAATTATGCTAGATTAGGGTGGATGCCATGCCAATGATTTTCACTGAATCATGCTCACATGGTTTTGTAGGATGCATATAAGATGGCGAAATGGCGTGGTTGTAATTCATTTTGTGTATTATTGTAATTTATATATGTTAATGGGAAAAAATGTGTATTGTTATGTTATAGTAAAGTGTCACTTCCCTATTTGCTTTCAAATAAAAAATATTGTCCTTATCATTCATGAAGTTTTAATGGTTCTTTGTTGAGTTTAAAGAGTTAGCCAAATATTACTTAATGCTCTTCTTGATTTCATTTATAGCTATGTTGTGAAACTTACATCATGTATGGTAGATATAAGTATCTCTTTGTAAATTAAAATGGAATTGTGCTTTAAAACCCTTCATTCTTTGTCTTCTCTCGATTACCGCATGACTAGTAGGTGAACCTTGACACTATACAATCGAGAACAACTTGAGATTTCTTCCATATTGAGTGATCCCCACTCTAACCATGATCAGCCTCAGTACGGGTGCTAGTGTTTACCAATTAATAATCCTACTCTCATGTGTCATGCTTTGGTAGGACCTCATGATGATGAGTTGTGCCCTTGTGTTTCACTTTGTAAATCTCATATCTAACATAAACCTCTAGACTTGGTCCTAATGAGGTGTTGAACCTAAGGTAAAGTAAATCTCATGATTTATTCCATGGATTTAGCTTTAAGAATGATATGTACCTATGAAATGAGGGTTTTAACCATGAGTGGAACTGTTGATGCCCATTTATGTCCAACCTATTTTCAGCGTTATTATGCCCCTTGAATCCTTTTTCAGGGAACATAGATCGATGAGGTTTCACTTTTGGAAAGTATTTCTCCTTCCCTTTGTGTCCTACAATTGGATTGCTAAGTTTGCAAATGGTCCTTCTTTATTATAAAGGTTCATGAGGATCTCACATTGTAACTTAATGTAAAATTGAGATTTCGGGATTTTATGCTAAAGATAAGTATTGTGTGGACAGGAGGGTTTCCCCTGAGACCTAAGGATTGGTCCTTTTTGGAAGACCATTTGGGCTTGGACTTATATTAGTAATGGACTAAGTGTAATGTTGGGGATAAGTTGGGTTCTCGGGATTTTGTGAGATTGTATTTATGGTCCGAACCTTGGTGGGTGCACATGGATACTCGAGTAAGATGGAGCTTCAAGCCCTAGAATTGAAAGTGGTACTTTGGCCAAACACTTTGAAAATGATTATGGATTTATCAATTTCGACTTTGGAAGCTTGATTTATAAGTTAAGCTGAAAATCATTTCGGTATTTCACTATGTTTTAATTGGTTTCATGTCACTAGAAAGATGTGTAACGGATTAAGGGGGTAGTTTTTCCTGTAATTGAAGATTGAACAAATGTAATATTAAAAACACAAAAAATTATTAAGTATAGTGTAAAGGAAAAAAAAGAAGCGACTCAAATGCAAGATTTATAGTACCAAAACCTGGGTTCTACTTAAGGGGCCCTAACCCTCCGTTGTATAACTATATGAACAAAATAAGAAAAAAAGATACATTCAGATACATATAACATAGTGGCATGTATATCAAAATTCCATTACTTCAGTCACATTTGGGGTACCCTTCAGGAACTGGTCTCAACGCCGAATAAATTCCTTATGGGCCACGATGTTGAAGATGAATGATATGTCTCCTGCTAGGCCCCTCAACATTCCCTTCTCATGTAACTCAAGAATGTTCATTCTTTGTCTATTCAAAATGTCAGCTAGCTCCTGCTCAAGAGATTCCACCCATTCACACATAGTGATCCCTCCTCTTTCATATGCTTTGGTGTGTCGGCCTCTAGTCGGACAATCCTATAGAACTAGGGTCAAATCACAAATTTGGGCATCAGGGAGGGCATGCCTCTTCTTGGATTGAAATGCATGTATCCCGAACACAACTTGGATATCTTCTAGAGAAGACTCTAATGCTAAAAGCCACTCCTTTATTATGCTCGTACAAGAATCTAAGGATGGACCTTCATTTTTTAGTTCTGTGTTTGGGCCAAAAGAGGGAGCTTCTGTTTCTAGTAGGGATGGGGCATAATATGCCTTAAACATATGCCAATGGTCGTCATGAACACATGGGAAATGGTGAGACCAGTGATTCCTTAGCGACTCTGTACTCTAGGCGGACTAGGTGGAAGTGCAAGGTTTAGAAAATAGGGAAGGAAGGACACATCTCATCCAAACGATTCAAGAAAGACAACACCAAGGCTTCTGATGAGGGAAATCTTGGGGATTGGCTCTAATATTTGGCACACTAAAAACTTGACAAATTAGGGCCTCATTCAGACCTGAGAGTTGGAAAAATTGGCCCATGTGGGCCAATTCCTCTCTAAAGGACTTGCACTCGGGGAGAGCGAGGCCATTTACGAGAGCACATATATGGAATGGGATGATAGGAAGGGAAATGTCTCTAAACTTTCATAGATGGCGGTGAAAATTGGAAATCACAAGAATTTGAAAAGTCGGAAATGAATGGAAGGATGGTAGACCATTTAAATAGGCATGGCTGGTGTTGATGTGGCAACATACATCATTTTGATATTAATACCATATCCCAATATGATTTACATGTATGTGTGAGGTTTAAATAAATATCAACTATTTATGTTGAACCTATTGCCGAGAGGGTGATTAAAGGCCCGTGGGTTTCAAAAATGTCTTATCACATTAAAATCTTGGGCCACATTAGGCTCATACACATATGTAAATTCTAAATATTAAATGTGACATAAAATAGAAAATATTTGGCTGCATCATGATGATGTATGAAGGACACAATGGCAATTGGAAAAATTGGTGGTTGTTTGTGAGTAACTATTTGCATTTTTTCATGGCAAACCTAAGAGGTTGTAAGTATTTTGTGGGAGATATGAGGAATATGCTCTAAAATCGTAAGATGATAAGGCAATATGTAAGATGAAAATAGGGTTTTAGAAAGAGGATGTGCTTCTTGGACAGGAGGTCTTGGCAAGAAGGAAAACGCAGTGAGAAGCTCTTGAGGAAAGTTTTGGAGGGAATTTTTAGAGGCACTAATAACTTGTAAGGAGGGACTATGCTACAATAATTTGTTTCCTGTGTAACCCAATTATTGGTAATTTATGTTAAGATGATTGCATATGTAGAGTTATTAATGGGATTTGAGAGCATTAATATGTGTTTCCTTTTCTTTTCCTAAGTTTAATGGGTTTTAGCTGGAAAATTTATCAGGATATATGGGTTTTCTTTGTTTTTGTTGTGAAATGATTTTGGGGCGAACGTGAAATGTGTCTTTTGTTGTCATTTTGTGTGAATCATTATTGTAATTTAATTTTGAAAGTATCATGCAACTACTTAGCTCTTGTCTAGGAAGGGTGTGAGCATTTGACATTTTCTAGGGGTACCTGAAAGTGTCATTTCTGAAGCCTATAAAAATCTCCTTGATGAGTAGGATTTGGGGGTATGATTTGTAAATCTTGGGGGTACCTTGATACTGAGACTATTTAATTGTATTTTTATGGGACAATTTAGCTTTGAAGTGAACTAAGTTGGATTGTAAAGAATTTAGAGTTTGGTCTTCCCCGAGCCTTCATTGCAAGCGGTATCTTGCAAAAGTCCCATTCATTTCTTTGCTTGTATTCATGTAGTAATGGGGACATACAACAGTTGGAATTTTGTCTCTTGAATTCTCCCGAGTTACCCTCGAGTCTTTTTCCCTTTTCCCATTCTTCGTCTTAAATCCCTCTTATCCCCACTAAAAGTATGAAAAAACTTTGGGAAACATATGAACACAATGTTCGGTTTGAGACTATTTATTTTTACTTTACGAGATACGCCCGTAGAACACATGATCAATGCATAAACCTTACATGTTCTCAACCCCAATCCAATATCCCCATCATTGACCCACTAGCTAGCTTGTACAAACTCACGGGATTGATGTGCGGGTCGGAAAACATTACCTTTTAGTGGTTCTTATCGGGTCTCCCGGCACTTGAAATGCTTAAGTTACCACTCTTTCCAAGAGATTGTTGCGATTGGTGGTTGCACCTAACCTCGATATTATAACCCTACGAATATGAGATTTCATCCCGATATCTAGCCTTACCCCGCATCCCCTTGAGTACTTCTCGGGTCCTCTCACCCTAACCAAGGAAAAGGTCAAAAGCAACATGGACATCATTCACACCCTTTTTTCAAGTGCCTCCCTTTTCACTCCCTCGGGAAAGATTGGTGGGAGAGTGAAGAAATAACCCACCCACAGCTACCAAATGATGTTTACAGTAGATCAAGAATTTCGCGCTTGTTACCTGTCCAAGTTAATGCACCAAACTAAGCACAAAAACCCTGAAAAACCTCAATGAAATCGATACCTGATGAAGATGTAGACGGATGAGGAAGCCGATGTAGACAAGACGGGCGTACACGAGCAATTTACACAATAGATCCGAGTAACCTGCAAAACACCGGTGCTTGACAGAAAAAGATGGCGTTAGAAGATATTTGGGTGGACTGCCCGAGAAGCGGGTCCGGGAAGTGATAAACTTCCTTGGCGGATGTCAGTCCACGTTTTCAATAAAGAAAAGAAGCATACATGATAAAAGATGTAAATAAAGACTAGATTTTCTGATTGCAGTAAAAACAGAAATCAATGCAAGACATGAGCGAAAATCGTAAAACGAGGAAGCTGAAATAATGCTTTGATTTGTGTTACCTGTGACCTTTACCTATCTCTGTAGTGAAATCGGCGTCGGCCCAGGTAGAATCGGCGGCGACTGATGTGATCGGCGTCGACCGGGACTGATCGGCGTCGACTGGATAAGATCAGTGTCAACTGAAGGCAGACTGACCAATCAGGGACTGCGCGATGAGATTCGGGGATTGGAAGGTGAATGTAGTCTGCAAGATGTGCCGAAGATGGAGAGACGCTGAAACAGAGTCACTAGATGATAGATGATGGTGTATGATGTTGATATGATACGGGCAGAGTAACGGTGCTCCTCTCAGGGATTGATTAGGACAGGATCTGCCCTAACTGAGACAATTGATGCTAAAAAGATCTCCCTTTCTTGCAACCTAAATCTTTCTCGCTCTCTGTTCGTGCGTAAGTGCTTTCTTTCGCTCGTTAGTCTCTTTTTCGGTCCTTCGAACTGAGCTATGGACCTGCTTTTATAATCGGCGCCGCTCCTATAAAATCGGCGCCGACCAAATGGGTCGGCGCCGATCGCGGAGAAGACTCCCGAGATGGCCAAATTGATCGATTCGAGAAAGACAAGACTTATCCCGACCACGGGAAATATCCCGCTTAGGGAAGATTTAAAAATGGATGTGATACATGGGTAGAATAAATTTGGGGTAGATAAGTGATTAAGATGCATGGGAAGAAGCGTAATTAAATATTTAATATTTAATTACTCATGGGTAAGATGTGATGTGATGAATTAAATTTAGAATAGGTGATTAAATCACAAATTGGATAATATCCCAAGGGGATAGTTGGTGACGTAAACGTGCCCCAGGTTACCTAAGTAGGAAAAACGAATGTGAGGGACACTAAATTGGATAACCAATTTTAAGTGTCTACATTTTGCCCCTTTTTGTCAAGTAACTTGCGATAAGCAAGGTTATGAGACAAAAACAAGGAGATGGAAGAAGAGAAGAATTTGTGGTGATGTGATCCCCCTCAAACTAGGGATGGGATGGATGATAGAACAGACGATCCCAAGGTTGAAAAAGGTAGATGAAGAATGCAGGATGCCCCAGTCGGATGTCTGGAGTAGAACTGATCATTGAGGACGCATAAAAAATAAACACAAGGGCAGCAACCTAAGGAACTCACATTGGTAGGGAAAACTAGCCGGTCTCCTCGTGAGACGACGTTAGTTCCTACAGACCCATGAGTGTAAGGAGAACTGCAAAATAGTCAGCATCTAAAGAGAGACACATTGGTAGGGACAACTAGACATTAGTGTCTATAAGTCGAGGACGCGTTAGTGCCTGCTGAGACCCGCGTAACTCTAAGCGGCTAAACAAAAAGCGAGTGCTCCACGCAAAGGGAACAAACTCGAAATAGATGGTGATATCGAAAATATGTGCCGAAAGACAACATGTAGCGCACAATAATGATCAGATAGACCAGCCAAGCATCAACACTATGGCAAAGAGATTAGCAGATGGAAGCAAACGACGTGGAGAAGCGATACCGCAATCCACGGGCAAAAATGAGTATAAATCGATAGACTGATAGATGATGATATAGACATAGACTGATAGAGGATAGAAATAGATGTGATTAGATAGATTGAAATGTGGATAAAATAGATGTGATTGGATAGATATAAACTGATAGATGATAGATGTGATGTGGATAGAATTTTGATTGATATGTGGATAAAATTTTGATGAAAAAGAGAGATAGATAGATGTAATGTAACTTGGATGCACAAGTTTTTAGATGTTTTGATGGATAGATGGATAGATGTAGCGTAATTGTGATGGATAAAGATATAAATAGATGTCATGTATTTTGGATGTACATATGATGGGTAGATTGATGGATGTGATTGATGTATAGATTAGATATAATGTACCTTAGATGTACATATTTTAAATATTTTGATGGATAGATAGATAGATGTGTTTGATGTATAGATAGATGTAATTTTAATGAGAAATGAATAAAGATAGATGTTTTGATAGATAAGAGGAATTTGGATAGAAGATAAATTGATTGAATTAACATGTGAAATGTCAATTTAACTAAATGCGAGACAAAGAAATGGGGAATACTCGTTGTAAGAGCTAAAGATGTAAATGGAAACAAACGCGACTTAGAAGAGAAGATACTCGGAAAAGAAGGGAAATGGTAAGTCGGACTTCCAACCGACCATAGATAAAATCCAGAAAGGAAACCAAAAGACCAAGCATACAAGGCCCTATATAAGATTAAAATAAATCTGACACTAACTAGTCGCAAACCAGATCTAGGATAGAAATGGAAAGAAAAGTAAGTAAGTATCTTGTCGGAACTTACAAGGGACAGAATACATGTCCATAGTGGGGAAATAGGATTCTCCATATGATCGACAAAAAGGTCCTAAATCTCAGCTTCATGACTTTGACAGATAGGCAAACTGATCAATGCGGGAAGTTTGCTTGATATGGAAAGACTGATCGATGCGGGAAGTCTTTCGGTGATGTTATAAACTGATTTGGAAGGCTGATTAATTACAAGAAGCCTTGAATTTTTCTTTGAGAAACAGCCGTCCTTCAGGAGCGGTGCAGTTTGTAATTTTAATGATAGCCATCCTTCAAGGTATGGTCTATTTTCTTTTTGATTCACTTGATAATGTATGGATAGTCTGTCCTTGAGGATCGATCTATCTTTTGGATAGCATCTTTTTCTCTCTTTTTTTTTTTTTTTTTTTTTTTTTGGAAACTTTTTGGAAGAAGCTGAGTTTAGACCTAGATAGATCAAATGGAGGGGAAGAGAACATAGAAGAACATGCACTCACGACCCGAGTAGATCTGATGAAGATAAGTACTTGGGACAGATGAAGTGGTGATTAAGGTATTCCTACCATGAGGAGGAACATATCCAAAAGAAACGTGCAATGAGTAGAGCCGCGATACTCATACTTAAGGTAGACGAGGCAATAGGCGGAGAACCACACAATTTCAAATCACCACGAAAGTAGATGACTGGTTATTAGGACGGATGGAAGATCTGAGTTGCGACTAGATTTGTGTAAGATAGATTTTAACAGTAGAAGGGCCGCAAATGCAAGGCATTAAGAGGTTCCGCTTCAGGGATACCATCCATGGAAGATAAACGATAAGCCCCAGACCCATACTTATGAGTGATAATGTAGGGGCCCATCCAGTTGGGAGCAAACTTACCACGTTGACTTCTTTCGAGTGTAGTGACATTTTGATTTTCCTTAAGAACAAGATCACCAATTTTGAAGTCACGATGTTGCAAGTGCTTGTTATAAGCACGTTTGACACGCTCGAGATAAACCTGATGATGATCAAGAGCGTTAAGACGCCGCTCATCTAATAGTTCAAGTTGTGCTAGACGATTTTGACGATAATCCTCATCGGAGACAAATTCTCTGAGAGAAACACGGAGAGATGGGATTTGGACTTCCAAAGGAAGGACAGCCTCAGACCCATAGACGAGAGAGAAGGGAGTAGCACCAGTAGGAGTACGAATGCTAGTCCGATAAGCCCAGAGAGCAAAAGGGATATGTAGATGCCAATCCCTACCCATTTCGACTCGACTAGTTACCTTTGCGAGGATATTACGCAAAGTTTTATTGGAAGCTTCGGCTTGACCATTAGCTTGAGGGTAGTATGGAGAAGAAAAACTGAGCTTGATATTGAAAGCATTGCAGAGATTCTGCAAATCAGCGTTTTTGAAAGACTTACCATTATCTGTGATTAGCTTGTGTGGAACGCCAAAGCGACAAATGATGTGTTGATAGACAAAATCAACTATGGGTTTAGCCTTTGTTGAAGAAAGGGGGATAGCTTCTACCCACTTAGTAAAGTACTCAGTGGCGGTAATGATAGAATGATGACGTTGTGAAGAACGAGGATTGATGAGACCAATAAGATCAAGACCCCACTGCGAAAAAGGCCACAAATCCGCCGCAGGTTGCAAAGCCTGACTAGGGATGTGCGTGAGATTGGAATGTTGCTGACACTTGATGCACTTCTTAGTGTATTCACAACAATCTTGATTAAGAGAAGGCCAATAATATCCCAAACGTAAAATACGCTTGGCTACAGCTAAGCCACTAAAATGTCCACCACAGATACCGTCATGGACCTCCTGAATAGCTTTAGATGATTCATGGGTTTTGAGGCATCGAAGCAAAATACCATCAAAGCCGCGCTTGTAAAGAATCCCGCCTAGGATAGTGTAGCGATTGGCGCGTTGGACAAAAGACCTTCTACCATTGGGAGACAAATCTGGAGGAAGGACCGAATGAGATAGATAATCAACTATCTGTTGATACCACTCATCCTGAGTATGGGTTGTGACAGCATTGATTGACGTTAGTTGCCCAAGATAAGATGGTTGATCCAATCGTTGCACAGCCACATAAAGACGCGAGTCTTCGGTAAAAGGCGGGATAAGGGAGGCTAAAGAGGCCATGGTATCTGCGAATCGATTTGCAGTACGCGGAATGGCTTGGATAGTGAACTTGTCGAAAGATTGGAGTTGGGCAAGAACGATGTCGCGATATTTTTGAAGGATATCATTCTTGCATTGATAGACACCCGTGACTTGGTTAACGATGAGTTCAGAATCACCAAAGATGTCAATATGACGAGCGCCGAGATTAATGGCATTTTGAAGACCTAAGACAAGAGCTTCGTACTCAGCCATATTATTGGTGCACTCAAAGTTTAATTTGTGTGCGACTGGGATAGGCATACCCCAAGGAGGAATCATCACGAAACCCGCACCTCCCCCTTGCTGGCATTTGGATCCATCAAAGAAGAGTTTTACTTTAAATGGAGATAGACCAAAATCAATTTGTTGGATAAATTCATCGGGGAATTGAGCAAGGGGGTCACGAGTGTCCGGAAGAGGAGCATCAGCTAATTGATCTGCAATAACCTGACCCTTGATAGCCTTTTGCGGGATAAACTCGAGGTCAAACTCTGTCATGAGCATAAGCCAACGGGTGATACGATCATTGTGATAAGGTTTTGCATGGATTGTCTTAAGTGGATTGACACTTGTGACAATGTAAGTTTTATGATTAAGGAGATAGTGACGAAGCTTAGAAGTTGCAAAGAAGAGAGCGCAACATAGTTTTTCAGCTTCGGAGTAACGTGTCTCATACTCATGGAGGGTGCGACTGATGTAATAGACAGCTTGTTCTTTACCACAAGTGTCCGTGCGAGATCATGGCTCCCGAGAGCATGGTCGATCACGAGAGATATAAAGATAGAAAGGCTCCCCCTCGCGTGGAGGTGTAAGCACAGGTGGAGAAAGAAGATAAGCTTTGAGATCATCAAAGGCCTTTTGGCAATGCTCATCCCATTCAAAATGAACATTCTTACGGAGAAGATGGTGAAAAGGTTGACAACGGTCCGACAATTGGGAGATAAAGCGACGCACTGACTGAAGACGTCCTTGGAGACTGCGGAGTTGCTTTAGGTTAGAAGGGGGAGGCATCTCAAGGATAGCTTTTATTTTCGCGGGGTCGACTTCAATGCCCCTGATGGAAATGATAAAACCTAAAAGTTTACCAGTGAGAACGCCAAATACGCACTTAGCTGGATTTAGACGAAGACAGAAGCGGACAAGCCTCTCAAAGAGAGGTGCAAGGATGAAAAGATGATCCTGACGGCGTTTGGATTTGCCGAGGAGATCGTCAACATAATCCTCTACAGTTTTGTGTAAGAGGTCATGGAAGATGTATGTCATTGCTCGT
This sequence comes from Taxus wallichiana var. yunnanensis, assembly GCA_018340775.1. NCBI lineage: Eukaryota > Viridiplantae > Streptophyta > Pinopsida > Cupressales > Taxaceae > Taxus > Taxus wallichiana. The sequence continues at coordinate 526,271,970 of CM031237.1, forward strand.
TGATAGGTTGCTCCTGCGTTCTTAAGGCCAAAAGGCATGACACGATAGCAAAAGGTCCCCCAAGGAGTTATGAAGGAAGTCTTATGTTGGTCTTCTGGTGCGATGAGGATTTGATTATATCCAGAGAAACCATCCATAAGAGAAAGCATCTCATGACCCGATTAAATCTACGAGTTGATCGATATTAGGAAGAGGAAAATCATCCTTTGGGCGAAGCAAGATTAAGATCCGGAAGTCGGTACAAATTGAATCTTCCCGGTAGCCTTGAATTCTTGGAACTACATTGGACACCCATTGCGGATAATCGATGGGTTGGATGAAGTTAGCCGAGAAGCAAGCGCCAGTAACTCTTCTTTGACAAGAAGGGCTACTCTAGGGTGCATTTTACGCAATTTTTTCTTGACTGGTTTGATGTTGGGAAGGGTAACGATATTGTGGACCACAATATCAGGATCGAGTCCTGGCATATCTTCGTATGACCAAGCAAAGGCTTGACGATGTTTGGAAAGAAAAGCGGTAAAGTCCCCTAATTCCTGTGGATTAAGGGATTGGCCAACCTTAATGATGCGAGGGTCTTCAGAAGTCCCTATATTAAGGTCGATAGTGGCTTCGTTGAGAAGGGTAGACGTGTCAGAAGGAATAGTTTTGGGGAGATAAGAATCCTCTGCCCCCAGATAGGTGAGGACAGAATCATCATCCGCACAGTGGATAGTGTTGATAGTAGGAGAGTCGTCTCCAACTATTTCAGGGAAGATTAAAGGTATGGAAGCGGACCGATTGTTAGTCTCATAGACTAACGGCCCTAAGGAAATGGTATTGATCAAAAAAAAAAAAGTTAGGTGGGATGGAAATGTCGTCATCCACATCAAGTGATGCTTCTGATTTAGTGGGAGAAGATGGTTCCTTAGTAAGAAGAGGTTCATCAAGAATAGTGACGGTGGCCTCTGAAAGGGGTTTAAATCCTAACCCAAATTTTTGATGTGGCATGAGAGTAGGAATGGATTTGAGATCATGTATACCTTGTTCATATTTTCCAAGGCCAAAGCCTTTCCACGCGCATCGATATAGATAAGTTTTTGCAAACGTGGGATTCTGTAGATAATCAAACCCTGTTAGGTAAGGTTTGGCTCTAGGAGGAGAATCCGGGCGATAATGAGGTGTATCAAGACCACCGTAGATGAAATTGGTCTGTTGATTGGGCAAACCAATGGTGACGATGCGACCGAGACCTGGTTGATATTCAGGTTGTTTGTCTGGTCTACCATACTCATTAGGTTTGAGATGGGCATCGAAAGAAAGGAGAGGAAGCTCTCCTAGTGAGAAACGCTGCAATGTCTCTTCCAGATTTTGTAAATCCGGTAGTTTGGTTGCAGGTATGGAAGAAGATGAGGCCCCATCTGGAGAAGATGTATTTTCTTTTAAAGGGGCAGACCTAGTGGTCATGTCGCATTGTGCAGAAGGAAAAGGATCTCCTGGATGGGTGTATATTTTGCCCTCATATTGATATTTTAGGCATCGATGGAGGGTGGATGGGACACAATGCATTGCGTGAATCCGGGAGCGTCAGGGATCATGTTATAGTGGAATTTTCCTTCGACAATATAGAAGAGTTCATGGAGCAGACTTCTTACCTACTCGGATGGGTAAGACCACGGTTCTAGAGTGATTTGCTAGGCTGATCGTTAAATGATCGAAGGGCGAAGGGTGGAGGTGACACCACATTCTTTGGTAACTTAAGTTGTTCGAATGTGTGGGAGGAGATGACGTTGAGAGCAGCTCCACTATCGATCATAACACGTTTTAAGGCAGTGTTATTGACTTGGACTGTGATGAAGAGGGGAGCCTCCAAATCCTCTGAAGAAAGATGAGGAATTTCTGAATCCTCAAAAGAAATGGCGGTCGATGGACCATTCAATCCAACAACCAACTCGAAGGGTTGGGGCTCATCGGAATTTACTGCGATGCGACGCAGATTATCGATTAGAGCCTGGCGATGTTGTGGGGAGGATTGGATGAGGTCAAAAAGAGACATTTTGACCGGAGCTTGGGTGAGCTGCTTCATGACACTCTCCTCAACGGATACGGGAACTTGAGTCCGAGGTGCAGCACGAATGGAGACCTTGGGTCGTGGGGCTGATGAGGAAGGAGACACGCCTTCAGGGGCTGCGGAAATGACAACCCGTGGTCTAGATGTTGGAGATGAAGATGGGTTATGATAACGTTGGGTTCTAGTGGCGATATGGATCATGTCAATTTGGGAGGGTGGAAGATCGGGCGACGTGGAACCACTAGAGGTCTGAATGGATGGTTGAGGTTCGGATGAGGCTAGGGTGACAGGAGGTACTTGTTCCTCCTCCTCCAGCAAAAGGTCACTTTCTTCTAGAAGGTTCTTGATAACGGCTTGGAGAGCTTTACATCCCTCAGTATCATGACCCGGAGTACGGTGGTAGGCACAAATCAAATCAGAGTTAAACCAAGCAGGTTTCACTCCTTTCGGGTTATATGGTTTAATCGGAGGAAGGGTTATAGATGAAGATTGGATAAGTTGATGAAGGATTTCGGTGTAAAATCTGGTAGACGAAGATGAGGATGGAGATGATGAAGATGGTTCTTTTACATTAACCGACTGCCGAGGTAAAAGAACTTGCATGTTAGGTTTAACATTTTTATTAGGGATCCTCTTATTTGTTTGGACATTCGGAAGAGCAGTCTTGGGTGCTTGGGATGGGAGTAAATGAGACATGATTGACTTTGGTGGAGGGGGAGCCCCTAAGATAGATTTTGAGGAGGATGGAAATGTGACAGATTTTGCGGTCTTTGGAGACAAAGGGGGTTGCTTAGTCGGATTTACGGATGATTTAGATAATATTGATTCGGATGAGGAAGAAGTCCTCAAGGTAGGTGTAATAGGAGGAATATAGGGTGCTTTGGTTTTTGGTAATGAAGATGAGGATCTTGATAGAAGAGGTGGCATCTTTTGGGTAGGTAAGTCTACTTTTAGGGGTGTTGATGAAGAAGAAGATGATGACTTTGATGGATGTGTAGAAGAAGACGCCTTCTCAGTGGGCAAATCCAATCGTTTATGGGGCGTAGAGAGAGATTTTTGTGGAAGAGCACCAAGGGCCTTGATGGTTCGAAATATGGGTTTTCCTTTTTCAGGGATGGTGACAACTTCCACGGCATAAGGTGACTGTAACCTTTTCGGAGGAAGCAAGTGGGATGGTACTGATGGTGTAGTGTTAGATTTTGGTTGTCGCGGTTTAGGTTGAGGAATCGAGTGTGCAGGTGTTGGTGTTACTTCTTTTGATTTTTCCTTAATAGGTGAAGTAACACTATTGATGGGAGAAGGGAGTGATGAAGAAGGAGTGCCTTGCGGAGGGAGAACTTCTGATGTAGTAGGAAAAGAGATAGGAAGGGTCAAGATCGAAGACACTTCCGTCGAAGTCGGCACAATTATGGGTACATTCACCAAAGGCATAGTTGCGGCGGGAATGGGAGCAACGGAAGTAGATGTGTCCGTAGTGGAAACTCGGAGGGATGTGATTGCCTCGAGCATTGAAAGAATGTCTGATGATGAGACAGATGAGGATGACACTGTCTCGGGTATGGATGGGAGATCGGACAAAGGAGCGGAGAGAGATGACTCCGTGTTTAGCAATGTAGGGATATTCAAAGGTGGACTATCTAAAGATATTGGAACTCCCGTGATTGATGAAGTGGAAGAAGGTTCTGATTCGATTGCTGCGTTTGTAGATGACGTGGTTTCAGAAGCGGATTCTTGAGTAGAAATGAAGTTGATAATGTGGGTGTTTGGTTTTTGAGATTCCGAAGAATTATGATTTGGGGCATGATTGGGGAAGGGTTGTTTGAAAACGTCCAGTGCTTGATTTGGGGGAGCATTTGGGTTATCTAGAATAAGCTCGCCTTTATCAATGAATTTTTGGACAAGGTTTTTGAAAGTCTGGCATCGCTCGATGTCATGACCCTTGGTTCTATGATAGTGGCAAAAATCGTTTTCCCTATACCAAAAAGGACGTTCTTGACTTTCATCAATATCCCTAATGGGTGGAAGTTCGATCATGCGAACTTCCAACATTTTTTCTAAGATGGAGGCATATGATTCCCCCAATGGAGCGAAGGATCGAGAAGATGAAGGCCCTTTTCGAGTAGATGAAGGGTCTCTTCGTGATGGTTGATTAGGAGTACTATCGGTTCTTGGTGTTTTTAATACGATAGCATTTGTGGACCCTTGATTCTTATCTTTAGAGGGGGAAGAATTTGGTTTGGTGAATCGAGAAAAATCAGGTTTGGATTTGGAGCGAAGTTTTAGTTTTCCTTGTTCAATGGCGCGAGATTCAAGTTTGCGTGCCATCGTAAAGGCCTCTTCAAAGGTATGAAAAGTTTGGATCCTTAACGTGGAAGAAATGTGACTAGCACAAGATCGGGTGAACAACTCGATCTGTTGGGATTGAGGAAGGGAGAAAGACAATTGGTTGATTATCCCTCTCCAACGAGCGACAAAGTCTGCAATAGACTCATCGTCGAATTGGCGAATGTTGTAAAGATCTGTAATTGAGATCTTATGGGCAATATTTATTGAAAAGTTTTCAACAAACATCTGAGCCAATTGAGAGAAAGAAAATAAGGAATGTTGAGGGATGTTATTGTACCAGTCCAAAGCGGGACCTGCTAGAGACATAGGAAAGGTACGGAGCATGAGTTCCTGATCCTGGACGATAAGGTAGCAAGCATGTTTGAATGCTCGCAGATGTTGTTGAGGGTCTTCCCGACTATGAAATTTTGAGAATTTGGGAAGTTCCCATTGGGGAGGATAAGGCTTAAAAGCCACCGAAGGATGAATGGGTTCATTGCACACTTCTTCAAAGGAGTATGAAGGACGGGCTCCTTTTGTGGAGGCTTCCAAGTCTGCAATTTTCTTGAAGAGAATTTGAACTACATCCGATTGGGGAGGAGGTACATTGGTATGTCCTACATAAGAAGCAAGTAGTGGGTGTTGTTGAGGTGTCAATGGGGGATTCATCTGTTGTTGGATAGGATGATAAGAGGAATAACCAGGTGTTTTGGGTGACGCCTGGTGAGGTATTTGTTGTGAGGTAGCTTGCGTATAGGCAGGCTGTGAGATAATAAGTGGTTGAGAAAATATAGGTTGGGTGACGGATGGAGCCTGTGATTGGTGGACTCCTATGTTTGTTGATTGAATAGGGACAGATTGAGGAATATGGGTGTTGGTTAGATTGGACATGTTGGGGAACAAGACCTGAAAGGGGCCTTCTACCGCCGAATTTGGTACCAAGGGTGCTGATACTAGGGGATGGGCGAAGGTCACAGTCGCTGGAATATTGGAAGAAAGACCCCCTAGAGGACGAGAAGTAGGAGCCAACTGACTATTCGGAGGGGGTTGGCTCATGAAGAGGTATTGACCTTGGGAAACGATGGAGGGCATAGATGAATTGGGCAATGTGCGGGTGTGCGAGCGCATTTACCATAACGCTGAGAGGCGTAAGACCTCTCAGAAACGGGTTGTGGAATATTCGAGGTAACTGCGATGTTAGGGATAGGTAAGACTAATTGAGAACTAGTTGACATGGTAGGTGGAAGAGAAAATGGAGGCATAGGGGCCTCGCCCTTCTCCGTGGCTCGAGGCAAGAGAGATGGTGCAAACTGCTCAAAAGAGGCCTGGGATGATCCACGAGGATAATTGTACACTTGTCGGATTGGTGGGTCTTGGTCAGATATTTGGATCGACTTGTGTACTAGGTAGTCCATGAGGGCTATTGGATTGCGATCAAGGAAAGCCTGAAATTCAGGATCCCCGCGAGGAACATACTCCGAGCCAGATGATATCTCGGAGGGACTAGGAGAAGCTGGACGTGATGGAGGCGCTTTGGTTTGATAGAAGGGATTATACGACCATGACGGGGAACCAACTAACAGCGGTCCCGAGGAAGATTGGAGGGGTGCCGAAACATCCACGCTGGTGGTGATTTCGGAGGAAGAAGGAACCTGTTGGGCCATTTTCCTAGATTGTGACCGGGTGATAACCGTCATAAACAAGCAAGAAAGAAGATTGTCCTAGCTAATGCACAAACAATTCAAGCAGCGCAAGTGATTATCTCCTTTAAATTTTGATGCTTTTAAGAAAAGAAAATGTTAGGGAAGGCTTTTTAGAACAGGAACTACTCAGATAGCCAAACTAGGGATGGTTTGGGTAATGTTTGGTGAGGAGTCCCGAAGGCACTTCAGTAAAAGACCGGTACGTGGCTTGATATAGGGGCCTACCCCCGCACTTCACACACCGCTGCGATAAGGGAGTCGGGTGCTTTGCCAATATATACCAAAATCTTCCGTGAATTTATAGCGCGGCCCGAGTACCGCGTAGGCTCTTCCTCTTGGATATCACTTCCAAGTAGGCGAGGCCAGGGAAGGAGTTTTGTTTAGATGCTTTATACCTAGTGATTTTGGCTTTGTGTGCAAGGGTGAAAAATAAAAATCAAATAGTGTCACTACCGATTTTGATCAATTTTCCAACCTAATTAAAACTAGATGAAAAAGCATGCAGCAATGACAAAGAAAAGGTTCTTTTTAAGCACTTAAAACGAAATGTTTGATTTCGATGAAGACAAGTCAAACAAGTTCTTTCCCAAATGCGATTAAGTTCTTTTTAAGCACCAAAAAAAACTGAAGTATTTGGATGTGATAGATAACCAACAAAGAAATCCTAAAAAAAAAAAAGGAGAAAACACCGAAAAAGAGGAATACCTGTAGGTTTAGCTCTCCAAGGTGTGTGGACTTCAAAAAGCGCGTTGTTGAGCTCTTCCCCTCGAACAATCCCACGAGCAAGCAAAGTGCTCCGCAAGAAAAGATCAAGCAAACAACAAACAAGATCCGGAAAGATACATCCAGATAATGGTGAAACGAAAAAATTTCTAAAAATAGAAAAATTTCCAGATAATGATTTCGCCTAAAAAGCAAGATTGAAATGATGAACAGAAATGCTCAAATAGGACTGATAGAAATCAGTGAAGAAAAGGAACAAAGTTCAAAACTAGAAAAGAAATGAACTTACCAATAAGGGACTTTGGTTGGGTCCCACCGGGCGTGCCAGAATGTAGATCAAGAATTTCGCGCTTGTTACCTGTCCAAGTTAATGCACCAAACTAAACACAAAAACCCTGAAAAACCTCAATGAAATCGATACCTGATGAAGATGTAGACGGATGAGGAAGCCGATGTAGACAAGACGGGCGTACACGAGCAATTTACACAATAGATCCAAGTAACTTTGCAAAACACCGGTGCTTGTGAGAAAAAGATGGCGTTAGAAGATATTTGGGTGGACGCGCCCAGAAGCGGTCCGGGAAGTGATAAACTTCCTTGGCGGATGTCGATCCATGTTTTCAATAAAGAAAAGAAGCATACATGATAAAAGATGTAAATAAAGACTAGATTTTCGATTGCAGTAATAAAACAGAAACTGAACAGCAGACAGAAAGTACAGAAAACAGGGAACTGCGAAATAATCTGGATTTGTGTTACCTGTGACCTTTTACCTGTCTGCAGTGAAATCGGCGTCGATCCAGGTAGAATCGGCGGTGGCCCGATGTGATCGGCGTCGGCCGGACCGATCGGCATCGGCCCGATAAGATCGAGTGTCAATGAAGGCGATCGACCAATCAGGGACTGCGCGTTGAGATTCGGGGATTGGAAGGTGAATGTAGACTGCAAGATGTGCCGAAGATGGAGAGACGCTGAAACAGAGTCACTAGATGATAGATGATGGTGTATGATGTTGATATGATACGGGCGAGTAGGTGCTCCTCTCAGGGATTGATTAGGACAGGATCTGCCCTAACTGAGACAATTGATGCTAAAAAGATCTCCCTTTCTTGCAACCTAAATCTTTCTCGCTCTCTGTTCGTGCGTAAGTGCTTTCTTTCGCTCGTTAGTCTCTTTTTCGGTCCTTTGAACTGAGCTATGGACCTGCTTTTATAATCGGCACCGCTCCTATAAAATCGGCACCGACCAAATGGGTCGGCGCCGATCGCGGAGAAGACTCCCGAGATGGCCAAATTGATCGATTCGAGAAAGACAAGACTTATCCCGACCACGGGAAATATCCCGCTTAGGGAAGATTTAAAAATGGATGTGATACATGGGTAGAATAAATTTGGGGTAGATAAGTGATTAAGATGCATGGGAAGAAGCGTAATTAAATATTTAATATTTAATTACTCATGGGTAAGATGTGATGTGATGAATTAAATTTAGAATAGGTGATTAAATCACAAATTGGATAATATCCCAAGGGGATAGTTGGTGACGTGAACGTGCCCCAGGTTACCTAAGTAGGAAAAACGAATGTGAGGGACACTAAATTGGATAACCAATTTTAAGTGTCTACAATTTCATGTGGGCCCGATTCTGTTTCCCCACTTCTTTCCCCATTTTTGATCCCGTCACACTTCCCAGGGGTGGATTTGGGAGCCAACACCTTTCTTTGCAGACCGAAAATGATGTGGAAAAGGACATCATTTTGCTATTAATACCATATCCCATTCTGATTTATAGGTACATGTGAGGTTTAAATAAAGATCAACTATTTATGTGGAACATGTCACTAGAGAGTGATTAAAAACCTGCATGTTTTAAAAATTTCTTGTCACATTAAAATTTTGGGCCAAGTCATGCTCATATACATGTGGAAATTCTAAATATTAAATGTGACATTACCTTAAAAGATAATTCGATGCATCATGATGGCGTATGAAAGACACGGTGGAAATTAGAAAAATTGGTGGACATTTGTGAGTAATTATTTACATTTTTCATGGCATCCCTGAGCAGTTGTAAGCAGTGGTAGTTTGTGGAATATTTAAGGAGTATGATCTAAAACCCTAAGATGATAAGGCAATATATAAGATGAAAAGAGGGTTGTAAAAAGAGGAGGCGATTATTGGAAGGAGGTCTTAGAAAGAAGTAAAAAGGAAGGAATCTCTTGAGGAAAATTTAGGAGGGAATTTATAGAGGCACTACTAACCAAAAGGAGGGACTATGTTGTGATGAAGGATTTTCTGTGTAACCCAATTATCAGGAATTTATGTTAAGATGATTGCATATGTACAGTCATTAATGGCTTTGAGAGCATTAATATATGTTTCCCTTATCTTTTCCTAAGTTTAATGGGTTTTACCTAGAAAATTTATTAGGACGTATGGTATTTATTTGTTTTTGTTGCGAAATGATTTTGGGGAAGAAGTGAAATGTGTCTTTTGTTGTCATTTTGTGTGAATCATGGTTGTAATTCAATTTTGAAAGTATCTTGCAACTACTTAGCTCTTGTCTAGGAAGGGTGTGAGCATTTAACATTTTCTGGGGTAACTTGAAAGTGTCATTTATGAAGCCTATTGGTACCCAAATCATTTCTCCCTTTGAAGTCAAGAAGCATAAAAATATGAGCATGATGATTAGATAAAGATATATTAGAACTTAAATGATTTTATAGTCATTGAAGGATATAAGCTGTCTCTCTTTGTTACTCGAGCTTGGGAAAAGTTGGATAACACCGTGCTAAGGGTGTGACCTACCCTACTACTTTAGGTTTTACCTTCAACCAGGTGAGAGGACCCATTTTGTAACCTATATTTGTAAGGGAAAAGAATGGATCAACAATATTTGACTCTCCTTTTAGGACATTGAGAAATAACCTTGAGAAGACATGGTCAATGCAACATAATCTAACTCTCACGAGTTGTCACCCTAGAAAATGCAGATGTCTCCTAGACAAGGTTTAGGTTACTAAAGACAACAATAAAACCAACTTACTCTTGCATACTTTTAGTAAAGGATGGGTAAATTCAACAAATATCCTTAGCATTCATGGATAAGTAGTGTAAGAAGGGTGGTTCTTGTAGGATTTATTAGTTATGGATATATTTTGTTGGGGAATTAAGCAAGAATAAAGTTGATTATACCAAATATTTGAGAACTTTTAACAAATGTTGGAAAATCTTCCTAGATGAGAGGATAAGAACACTTCAAATAACTAACATTGAACCTTCAACTAGAATATGTGCACCCATAGAAGCCCAGAATACATGGTTTCACACAATCTCGAGAATTTAAACATAAAATCTCATGCCAAACACTCAATAAAACATCAAGGATCCTTGATCTATCACGCCTAAGATACACTCATATACTTACAAACAACCTTCATCAACAAAATGGAAGAAAAGTGAATTTAAAATTATTTATTGCATAATGAAATGAAATCTCTCCTCACAATGCAATTACAATTACCACAATGTTACCACAAGAATGAGGTCTTGTGTGATTCAGAGGGATTCCTAACATAAGATTGCAACAGGAACATGAATAGTTACTTTGAAAGATCTTAACTTAAAAATAGACATAAAAATTCTCATGATCAAACACAATTAACTCAAAACTCATCAAATTCATCAAAGAGGAAAGTTCCATTTGCGGTCTCAATGCTTGTAAATAGTTGTACACTTGCAACCATCTTGACATGATTCGATTTGAAAGATAAATAAATTAACAAGTTTCTCAAAAAAATTATGCCTTTCTTTTCTAAAATTTCAGAAAATTTAAACCCCCTTATTTAAGAACATGCCTCTCATATCTATACAACTTCTTTTTTCATTCCTTGAGTTTTTTCTCCTCAAAATCTAAAATTTTCCACCGGATATTCCAAAGGAATAATTTTTTATTCTTTTTTTGGAGTATCTTATCCTTTGTTGTTCCAAGTGGAGAAATGCGTTGTAAATATTTCAGTGTGTATTTTATTCTTATGTGGTGAATAAAATGCTTACATCATTTATCCTGACATCATCAATTTTGGCTTCTTTTGGGTTGGTTTGGAAATTCCTTTCCATAACTCCAGGAACCCTCAAAATGGCTTGATGTGACTAATAATCATTCTTAATTTTCTAATATTTCCCTTGGGATGAAACCTAGAATTCACCAATACAAGCCCATGCACACTGACACATCACTCAGCCTAGACTGAGCGCTCACCCAAAGCACGCAAAGGTACTAGGCCCCTCTTTAGGGTTGTTGTTACAGGATGTTAGCATGATGAATACTTAAAGCATTCAGATCTATTCCTAATATATCATTCTACAGTGCATGTTCAGATCTAGATCTAGAGAATAACTAACTTAAAAGATAACCATGATGAAATCAAGCATGCAACACTGAACTATAATCATGATAACACTTTGATTTAGTCCATAATATTCATTATATTAAATTCAGTAATACACATAAGCTTCCTTACAATAACAATAGTATATGCTCATGCACGTATCATATTTGGTAGCATAATCTCACTATAACACAGTTCTCACACTCTCTCTTTATGCTACATAGTTCAATACATATTTATAAGGGTGGGGAATTTCCCTTCACCACTTATCTAATCCCAAAATAGGTCACATGCTATTATTAGCCACACGCCATTACAAAAATAGCCATACGGGAAAGTGCGCTAACAATAGACTACTTATGGTTAATTGATGATATTAGATATATTCCTAGCCTATATCTATATAAAACGCTTCATAGTTGAACCTCCAAAAATAGACAATGTGTGTCATGCAAGTCTTTGACTGGTTTGTGTGCTCCGCACACTACCTCCAAAAATAGATCCTCACCTTGTGAAAATAGCTAAGTCCCAAACCTATTTTTGTTCTTCACGCGTGATTCTCTCTCGATAATCTCATGCCCGTGAATGTGCTCTACTCTCTTGCACAAACCTTCTATATTTCCTTTGCTAAGTGCTAAATTTTGACTGACCAAAACTACCCCACACTAGTTACATTGTCATCCCAACAATGGTTATATCCAAAATGAATTAATTAATATGAATAAATAATAGAAAGAATTTTGATGAATAAATGAAGATCTTTACCCAACAGTATCTTCTGTGTCAACTTGAATAATCAATTCTGGATATTCTTCTTTTATTTCCATCTCTAGAGTCTACCAATCACTAAGTGTGGCCTCTTCCTTCTCCGGAATATCCACTTTGCATTGAGTCTAACTCATCCTTTACAATTCCTCCTTTCTCATTCTACAAGACCAACACAATTCTAGACATGAAAGTCATTATCCCTTCTAACAAATCCATCTTTTGCGCGATGAGTTTTCCAAGCTCATCCAACCTTTCCTCGTGTGGTTCTTGAGTTGCTATAAGTGATTATCGCCTGTTTAATAAGTTCTAATCATTATATGCTACCTAATGTATCATCCTCCATGGCCTTCAAGAATTAATTATATTCTAAAATGGTCTTGTTCGTTATAACGGCTTCTGTATAAATATTTAGTGCTTAATATGCCTTCTTTAGTTCCTCTTGTAAGCTCAAGCAACCCCCCTCATATGATGTAATCTCTTACATCATGAATACTTTTCCCGCTTTACTTCATGTGCTAGTTCCTTTGCACCGCATGCGTAGAGGTTCATCCTCAAGAACTAAGTCCACCAATGTACTAGCATAATGTATTGCCAAAGGAAACATCTTAGGTCCTGTCGACACTAAAATTTTCCTCTGTAATTTCTATTTCATTAATGTATGTATTAGGAATAGGATGTTGTTAAGTATAATTAGTAGTAGCGTCTGATAGAATATAACGGCGCCGTCAGTACAGTGCCGCCAATAATGTGGAGTATGGTAACAGTCAAAGTACAATAGGAATGTTGTAAAAAGTAAATATTTGTCGTAAGTGGTCCGGTAATGTTAAAATGTCAAAGTTTGGGTAATTAGAGAAGTAGGGTCTACGTGATTAGGAATTAGAAATATTATATTGGTAATAAGGACAAGGAGTGAGGTCATAAATATTTTATGTATTTTATTTGTAAAAAGTCTAAAAATGTGGAACCCATGTAAAATGATAAGGTTTATCTTATCTTAGAAGATAAGCTTACATGTACAGATAAGAGTTAAGGTATGGAATATGATTTGTCAGAGTGGATTTCTTATCCTATCTTAGAGATAAGATGGATAAGCCTAGAAGTTCTATAAATAGAGAGGCTACCCCCCCTCATTTAGCATAGAAGGAAGTAGTGAGAAATATTGTAGGAAGTGTGCGAAGGAAGCCATCAGTTTAAAGGTGTGTTGAAGAAGCCATTAAGAGGTGTAATTGTAAAGTTTCTCCCATAGTCTTGGTGAAAGTCAAGTGAAGTTAATAACACTTGAAGTACCTTATGGGTGAGATTGTAATAGTTTCATGTTAATATTATAATTTATTTTGATATTTCAGATTTATCATCATTCGTCTTATCATAGTCGATGGTATTCTTGTGTTATGTTGTTGTTTTGTTTCCAGTTACCTCCACCAAACTAAGGGCTATGCATTAGTAAATAATCATAGCACGAGGAGTTCCCGTGAAGAATTATCATAGTGCCGGATTGGTGATGACATTTTGGTTCCGTTGTCAAGGACCATTCCTCGTTGGTGGATTTTCTGGAGAGATATTCCCACTTAGTCAAAAATCAATTAGAGGGTAACCTTGTTTTTACTGTGCATAGTAGTTACCATGGTAAAGTCATTTTTGCCATGAATAGTAGTTACCATGGTAAAGTCATTTTTGCTGGAATAGTATTTACTGCAGTAAAGTCACTTTTTACCGTGAATAGTATTTACCGCAGTAACTTCACTTTTTACCGTGAATAGTGTTTACCACAGTAAAGTCAGTTTTTACCACAGTAAGTCAAGTTTTACCATAGTTTACCGTGGTCATTTCTATTTTACTGTAGAAAGGTGTAAAGTCACTTTCTAGTATAGTGATTCCAATTATTTGTGCACATAAGTCTTGTTGATTGTACTTGTGGGTTGGTATTTCACGGTGGTTACTTTTGAAAATGGGAAAGATTCCTATTTTTTCAGCTCAATCTAATGAAGATGCTTCTTCTTTCATTCAAGAGTTTAAGCGATCTTGTATTTGTAATGGCCTTATAAGAAGGGAACAATGGACTGAATTTTTTCCTACCTTTTTGGATGGTTCAACACTTAGGTGGTTTGAAACACTAGGTGATAATGTGAAAAATTCATGGGATTTATTAACTGAAAGTTTTCTTGAAGAATTTGGTGAACAACAGAAATATGCAGATCTCATGATCGAGATCACAAAGCTATCCCAAGGACGAAGGAGAGAGATAAGGGATTATCATGCTCGTGTTCTAGAGCTAAGGAGGAAGCTCGATGCCCAGATCCGGAAGGAAGGACTAGCGGATGGGTTGATGAATGACATGGATAATCTCCTCTGTAAGAACTTCATTCTTGGGATGAAACCAGGAGATCGAGACAACGAGTGAAGTATGACCGCCCAGCTACCATTGAACAAGCAAAGGAGATTGCAAGAAGGAAAGAAGAAAGCATGGAAGAGGAGCCCAAAGAAATTGTTGCTAAAGTAGAGCCTACACCAGCACCTTTGGTCCAGAATCCACAACCACTCCCAGTGAGCACAAATATTTCTCCTAGTACATCTACTGAGTATGAAGATCTTCTCAAAAATATGGGTCAGTTAACTATTAATCTTCTTCAAGGAAAGGAATTTAGTTCTCAGGGAGGAGATAGAGGTCCAAAAAGAAATATTTCTGAAGTTGTTTGTTATGGTTGTTATAAAAAGGGTCATTATAAGTATAATTGTCCAGATAGAGCTTCTACTACGTAAAGGAGATAATGATAAAGAAAAACACCGTGAATTCTTTTGATGTAGTAGATAAGAGCAGAAATAATGAAGTAGATGTGTTTGTAACAAAAAGAAAGAAAGAAAAAGATAATCAAGATGGAAATGATCCTAAGAAGATGAAAGAAGAAACTAGTAAGAAACATAGGAGAAGAAAGTTGGGTGTGCAGGATTTTCTGATTTCACAGGGGCAAGGACCATACTCCATCTTGGAAGATCTGTCCAAAAGGCCTAGCAAATATTACATATGGTCAACTCTTGGCTATGTCTTCGAGAAGAGACGGAGTTGCGAGGTGGAATCAATGCTCGAAAAAGGAAGGAGGTTGAGGTCCTTGTTTTGGAGGCGAGGCGATCCCTATGCTCCACAAGCTGAGGTATTATGTAATGGTATTTCAATTCATGATGTCTTAGTTGATGGAGGTGCTGCAGTTAATGTAATGACCGAGTCTGTAATGAATATGTTGGGTTTAAAAATTGATCACCCTTCAACACTTATGTTAAGGTCATTAAATAAAGGAAAAACTAAACCAGAAGGTGTAGTTTCAAATGTGGCAATATCTGTTATGGGTGTTGTATGTGTGGTAGAATTTCAGGTGATGAAAAATGGTACTGTTGCGTACCCAATGCTGTTGGGAAGACCATGGCTAAGGAGAGTTCATGCAAGAAACTACTGGAATGAAGGTTTCATGACACTTGGACGTGGTAGAGAGAGGGTGAAGATAAATGTGATCCCTCGACATCATAAGGCGAACTCGTGGATTCAGTGATGAAACCGATGATTGGACATCCTCGATTACTCTAGTACCAAAGTGAAGTGGACATCAAGATGAAGAAAGTGAGGTGGATGTTTCAGTCATGGATATCCTTCCAAACACAACTCATGACCCCATAAAATTATTTGAAGAATAAGTTGATGATCGTCTCCAACAAATAAAGATTGGTGATGCTGTGATGGAGAGTGAGAAGGAATCCTACCTCCAGCTCTTTCGAAGGTACATACACCTATTCACTTTTGATTACAAGGAACTCCATCAAGTAAGTTGGGTAGAACATTGTATTGAGCTGGTAGATGGTGCTAAGCCCATAAAGCAAATGCCATATAGAATGAATCCTAATTTTTCCAAGACTGTAAAAGAAGAAATAGATAAGTTGCTTGATGCAGGATTCATATTTGCTATGGAGAATTCAGAATGGGTTTCTCCCATTGTGATCTCAATAAAAAAGAATGGGAAGCTACGCATTTGTGTTGATTACAGGAAGCTCAATAAGGTAACAAAGAAGGATCATTACCCTCTTCCATTTTTAGATCAGATCTTGGGCGAAGTAGGCGGCCAAGAGTCTTAGTTTTGTTGATGGATATAGCGGCTACAACAAAGTTCGTATAGTAGAGAAAGATCAACTAAAGACCATGTTCACCACTCCTTGGGGAACATTTGCTTATAGAGTTATGCCTTTTGGGTTGTGTAATGCTCCAGCAACATTCCAGCATTTGATGAA
This sequence comes from Taxus wallichiana var. yunnanensis, assembly GCA_018340775.1. Taxonomy (NCBI): domain Eukaryota; kingdom Viridiplantae; phylum Streptophyta; class Pinopsida; order Cupressales; family Taxaceae; genus Taxus; species Taxus wallichiana. The sequence continues at coordinate 526,288,198 of CM031237.1, forward strand.
TAGGGTGTTCGAACCTTACATTGGGACCTTCATCGAGTATTTCTCGGATGATTTTTGCATCCATGGGAGCAAGTTGGACCACTTGCACCAAATGGAGACAATATTTTAAAGGTTAGATGAAGCACAAGCCTCACTAAACCCTACAAAGTGTGTCTTTGGATGTTCTAAAGGCATTTTGTTAGGGAATGTTGTATCCAGATATGGTATTGAGTGCGATCCGATAAAGTTTCAAAAATCAAAGATTTACCATTTCCTCTTAATAGAAGTAAGTTGAGATCATTTTTAGGCCATGTGGGTTACTATAGAAGGTTCATCAAGAATTTCTCAAAGATTACACAGCCACTAACCCAGTTCTTGAAGAAGGATGTTACTTATGAACCAGGAAATAAGGCGCATGAAGCTTTTGGACAATCAAGGAAGCCACCGGTGTCTTCACTGTTTTGAAGAATCCAGATTGGAGCAAGCCATTCATTGTGTACACTGATGCCTCAGATGCAGCACTAGGAAGTACTTTGAGCCAAAATGATGAAAATGGGAATGAACATCCAATTTACTTTGGGAGCAGACAAATGAGCAGTGCTGAGGTAAATTATACTGTAACTGAAAAAGAGGCTCTGGCTATCATTTTTGCTATAAAGAAGTTTAGAAATTACTTGCTAGGGAAAAAATTTCTAGTTGTAATAGATCATCAGGCTCTAAAATATATTGTAAATAAGCCTAACCCATCAGGGAGGATAGCAAGATGGATAATTTTGCTACAAGAATTTTAATTTGATATTATAGATAGGCCAGGAAAGAAGCATGTCAATGCAGATGCACTCTCTCGAGCCTATGATGGTTTAGGATCATCTTGTGATGATGATGATTTCCCCGATGTAGCATTGTTATCCCTTGACACAATCCCTAGTGAATACATAGATATTTGGAATTATCTGAATGAATTCAAGTTTCCTGATGGTGCCAATGCAAAGACTAAGAAAAAGATTACTCAAGCCAGTCATCCATATTCTATTCTGTATGGAGTATTATTTCGAATAGGACCTAATGGATAGTACAAGAGGCTGTTGGACGTGATCAGGGGAAGGAACTACTAGAAGAATTCCACAATGGTACATGTGGAGGGCACTTCTGGACAACTTACAGCAAGAAGGATCTTGGATGCGGAGTTATCACCGGCCCACTCTTTTTAAGATTGTTATAATTATTGTAAGACATGTGATATTTGTCAAACACATGGTAACCGTAAGACTTCATCAGCTCCATTATGCCCTATTCTTCCCATTGGTCCCTTTGAAAAGTGGGGAATAGACATTGTAGGTCCACTTCCAACTACATCACGCCAAAATAAGTATATTGTAGTTGCCACAGATTATTTAACCAAGTGGGTTGAAGCTAGGCCATTGAAAACACTTCCATGGATGAAGTGGCAAGGTTCATGTATGAACGCATTGTCACCGATTTGGTTGCCCATTAGAAATTGTAATAGATCAAGGAATCCACTTCATTAATGAGGTGGTAGAATCCCTAGTCAATAAGTTTTCTATTAAGCACAGGAAGGAAACAACATACAAGCCAAGCACAAATGGACAGGAGTGGAACGAATAAATTTTGTGTTGTGTCAAATTATAGCAAAAGATGCAGCCTTGCAGTACATAAATGGGATACAAGGATTCATGCAGCATTGTGGGCATATAGGGCAACATCAAAGTTAGCAACAGGATACTCCCCATTTCGGTTGGCTATGGCATTGATCCAGATTCTTCCTATTGAGTTTGATATTCCCACTTTGTGAGAGTTATGAAAAATGAAAGGATGGATGAAAGTGATTCGAGTAAAAGAAAGGTTGGTACATCTTCATTTGCTTTGGAGGAAATGAGAGAAATAGCAAAGGATACAAGCCATAAGAAGAAAATGAAGCGAAGGAATACTTTGATCAAAAGATCCGATGGTCTCCATTTCATGTGAATGACTTGGTTCTAGTATATGATTCCGAGATACAAAAAAAGAAGACAGAGAAAATTTCTTCCAAAGTGGATGGGGCCCTACAAAATAGCAGTGTGCATGAAAATGGTACGTCGATTAGAGGAATTGGATGGCACTCCCATTACAAAATGGGTCAACCACGACAAGTTGAAGATTTTCCAAGCACTGAATAGTCTACTCCAAGGACGAGTAGAAGCTAGGACGGGGAAGATGTCAACACTAAAATTTTCCTCCGTAATTTCCATTTCATTAATGTATGTATTAGGAATAGGATGTTGTTAAGTATAATTAGTAGTAGCGTCTGATAGAAGATAACGGCCTTTGTCGATCAGATCAAAGCGCCAATAATGTGGAGTACGGTGCGATCAAAGTACAATAGGAATGTTGTAAAAAGTAAATATTTGTCGTAAGTGGTCCGGTAATGTTAAAATGTCAAAGTTTGGGTAATTAGAGAAGTAGGGTCTACGTGATTAGGAATTAGAAATATTATATTGGTAATAAGGACAAGGAGTGAGGTCATAAATATTTTGTGTATTTTATTTGTAAAAAGCCTAAAAATGTGGAACCCATGTAAAATGATAAGGTTTATCTTATCTTAGAAGATAAGCTTACATGTACAGATAAGAGTTAAGGTATGGAATATGATTCGTCGAGTGGATTTATTATCCTATCTTAGAGATAAGATGGATAAGCACGGAAGTTCTATAAATAGAGAGGCTACCCCCCTCATTTAGCATAGAAGGAAGTAGTGAGAAATATTGTAGGAAGTGTGTGAAGGAAGCCATCAGTTTAAAGGTGTGTTGAAGAAGCCATTAAGAGGTGTAATTGTAAAGTTTCTCCCATAGTCTTGGTGAAAGTCAAGTGAAGTCAATAACACTTGAAGTACCTTATGGGTGAGATTATAACAGCTTCATGTTAATATTATAATTTATTTTGATATTTTAGATTTGTCATCATTATTCTGTCTTATCATAGTCGATGGTATTCTTGTGTTATGTTGTTGTTTTGTTTCTAGATTACCTCCACCAAACTAAAGGTTGTGCATTAGTAAATAATCATAGCACGAGGAGTTCCCGGTGAAGAATTATCATAGTGCCGGATTGGTGATGACGGTACCTTTGGCTCTAAGTGTGGTCTATCCTTCATGACATTTTCCCCAATCTCCTCTGTCATGCTTTGATAAAAATAGTGTTCTTCTTCTCTCGTGCCAAGTATTTTTACTATTTTAGGCATGCTATTTCCTAATCCTTAGTCTTGATATCCTAACTCAACACCCTAATTGTTTGTGCTTTATTAATATTCTTCCGTGCTAATTATATCGATACTTTCACTAAAGCATTACTCACTTGTTCATCTGACATAACAATAGGCTTTACTGTTATGTGCCTAGCCTGAGGTGTCTTCTTCAACCTCCTTGAAACACATGAATCTTCACATACATCAAAATATGGTTCATCCATGTGCGTGTGCATCAACCATGACAGTTGCTTCCTTGTGTGCATGGTTTCCATATCCTCATCCATCAACTCCCAACCATATAACTCCTTTTGTGTCATTGTGCTCTGGAACGAGTGTGGCCAATTTTACCTATGTCCTTAGCATAGCCCATGATTGGTGGAAGATATTCTCCACTTGTTCTTTTTGATCTAGGCTTCTTAGGAACTTGGGCTTCAAGATTTGGAACTTGTGCTATTGTGTCCTAAGTAGTCTCGGTTCTATCTCATCTACCTCCTTTCCTCCTTCCTCTCCATCCTTCATATCTTCATCTTCTGGTTCATCCTTGTTCTCTAGAGGTGTAGGGGAATTTGGTATGCTTTCCTCATACTCTTCCACTTCCTCATTCAGCTTCAATTTCCTTCTTCTTTTCTCAGTTGTCTCCTTCTGTGGAGAGATTCAAGGTGATTTGCACACTGATTATAGAGTAGCACCTAGGTTCCTTGTACTTCGAATACTATTTTAAAATGGCACTCTCCTTAGACTACATCCAATTCCTCATCATCTCCTTCTTGTGGCTGAGGTGGTGTAGTTGCGCACTCAACTTATTCCTTATTTGGAGGTTGTCTTCTACCTCTATGCTCCAAACCACCACTATCCTCATGTTCTTCTTCTTCATCATCTACTTGAATTGTTTATGTGGGATTGGGCATTGGAACATTTCCATTGTATTCTTACCTTTTGGCAGCCCTGGGAGCGTGAACTCATTCTCCACATACTTGGTGTTCTCCAGCTTGGGTTTGAGTTATAGGTACACAAGTGTTGCTATAGTGTCCCCAACTACCAAGCTTACAGGCATTCATGCTTATAATATCTGAAATAAGCCTTTCAATGTAGGAATTCCACCTTGGATATACATATTTCTTTCTCAGAGTGTGGTAGTCACAATCTACCTTGTCTGCATTGAATGTTAGACATCACACATCTAAAAAACCAGTGAACTCATGCCTAGAAATAGCTTGTTGTGAAGGCATATGGTAGTTTGCACAATGGGCTCCAAGCTCCATCCTTCATCGCAAATTGTGCGATGTAAAAATTTTGATAGATCAAACCGAACTTTCTTACCCACCACCAAAGTCAACTTCTTGGGTATGCACCACTCTTATTCAAATTCTCGTGTGGATTCTATCATACCACATCTCTGCCGTCTACTTAAATGGTTTGCTCATTGATCCATCACACAATTATTTGCCAAATCTTTCCACCACTGACTTGTGTTCCATGGGGTACTCCCAAATCTTCTCCTTTGGTCCATCAGGCACCCCAATCTCCATAAATACTAAAGACAATAGTACAATGCCAAAACTTATTCTGTCACTGTCTACACTTATTCAATGATTTTATTTGCTATGTGGTCTGCAATATTGTAGACCACTCCTTGAGACATCTTCTTTGTGATGTGTAGCCACATTGTGTTTACCTGTGACCATCTTCCTTGGTCATTCAACTTTGTTACAAGATGTGCAACTTCCTGCACTACTAGGTACTTCTTTAATTTTTCAATGTCCATGCCTCACGGAACTTTAGTATACCTCAGCTCCTTTCTTTTCTCTAGGATTGTGGCCTTATCAGTTAAGTTGCTATCCAGATCCACTCCTGAGGACCTTAGTCCTATCACAGTTGAAATTAACGCAGCTTTGATTCTAACCCTCCATCCTGCTAAGTAGAAGAATTCCTAAGGACTCTGCTCATTTACCACCGATCAATGGTTCATACTTCCCAAAGTATGGCAGCTTGTGCAACTAATAGACTCCATTTTGCTTGATAACTTCTCACCAATGTCATCGTATCTTTGGCATATCCTCTAATGTGTTCTTGTTCATTTTTGTGCTCAACAATGCATCGAGCTCCTTCTTATTATCTGATGTTAGATGGTTATAATCGTTGACTTTTCATTGATGGAAATGGGAGTACCATTCTTGTCCCATGATCATGCCCTCTGAGATCTCGTGCATTTCTAAGAAATTATTCTCGGAGAAATTCCTTCTTCCACTTGACCTTCTTCTTCCCTTTTTCTCCCCATTACGGGTGCTTTCTTGATTCCATATAAAAATATCTCTTTTCTTCCCTCTGTAGCCGAGAAAATCAAAACCATCGATTAAATCTCTATGATCTAGTCGAAATCACGTGCCCTAGCTTGTTTGTAACACGTCTGCTTCGCTCAAACCCTTCACCTATGGGAACACAAGCTTCTCTTGCACATAACCCTTCTCTCCACGTCTAGTTTCACACTCTTCGCACCTCAACATGATTTCTCAGCTCGTTCACACTTAGCCCTTTTCAAATTATCTCAATTGCAATGGTAAAAATGAACTCACATCCCGTCCTTATATAGAATTTCAAAATTTAGTGCATTTATTTCTCCTCCACCTACCAAAAATCCTCTCATTAATCGACAATTTTTGTTCTTTCCACGAGGTACATCTTCACACCCAAGCTATAACCTTCTAGCATGCCCTCCTACCTTTTTGTTGCAAACTTCTCCTCAACACACTTCCATGTGCCTAAGTGCCCCATTACTTCACCTTCCACTGGTAGTCTTCACAGCCTCTACTTACCTCACGTTATACTTGTTTCTTCATTCCTCTCTATCTATGGTCCTTGTGTCTAGAAGCAATCTCTTTTTTTTCATTTTTCAATTTTCTAACCTTGAATAGCACCCGTAGATAGTTCCTTTCATGTGTACTTATTTCCATCATTCTTGTACCTGGATATCAACAACCTACCCCACACTAAGGGTATGGGTAGTCCTCGTATAAAAATTCTTCAAATAATAATTATCTTATGGTGCTTAAATGCACTTATTACACAAACACACCAACCAAATTGACAAAGAAATAAACACATTAAGGAAATGTTGAATTGAAAAACTAATCTAAATGGAAACTCCTTATTACAAACACCAAGAAGACTTATTTATAGTAGAGCTTCACTACTCCCGTTAAAGTAATTGGGTAACCATATTCCATAAAGTGCCTCTAATTGACAAGCACATGATTCAAGTATGTGAGTGACGACATATGGCCCCAAAAATGTACCTTGAGTTTTCTGGATGGTGCAAAAGCTTAGAAGGATAAAAGAGCACCATCTGTCCTATCTCAAGATTTTTATCCCCGATGTGCCTGTCATGCCATGATTTCTACTTGGCCTTCTCTTGTTTTTGAATCCAATGTGTTATGGCTCATCACTCATCCATCTTAAGTAACTTTCTAATCCATTCTTCCAATTCTTTCTCATCAGCTAGACCTCCGTGCACACAATACGTAAAGAAGGTAACAAAAATTCCATAGGAAGAACTACTTTTGCACCAAACACTAACTGAAATGGTGTGGATTTGTTCAACTTTTTATATGTTGTTCGATATGCCCAAAGTACTACAAATACTTTATCATCCCAATCCTTCCTTCCAACATCACATATTTTTTTCAATGTCTAGCTCAAAATTTTGTTGAAAGCCTCAGCAGTTCCATTTTCCTGAGGATGATAGGGTGTAGTCTTATGGTGTGCAATCATGAATTCATCCAATAAAATTCTGATTGTCTCATTAAGAAAATGTGTGCCCCTATCACTTTGGTCAAACTTAAAGGACATCCATACCTCGTAATAATATTTTCCCATAGAAACTTGGTTGTTGTAGTTGTTGTAAAATCCTTTGTAGGTGTTACTTCTACCCACCTTGTCAAATAATCTATGCAAGTTATGATGTAGCACGATCCATTTCTGCATGTAGCTGGTGAAATAGGACCCACAAAATCTATAGCCCATTTCTCAAATGGTTCTGCACTAGTAGAGGAATTTCATCTCGTTGGCATGGTTTCCCAAGATGTTGAAAATGATCACAAGCCTTACAAAATTCCTTGAAATATTTATAAAATGTCTCCCACCATAATCCAACGAGTAGAATCTTGTGCATAATGGCATCACATGTATAGTGGCCACCTACAATACCACCATGAGCTTCTTCCATAATATATGTGCGCTCATGTTCTAGTACACAATGGTGTAATACCTCATCCCGACCTAACTTGTACAAGTCACCATTGATCAACATGTAGGGGTTACACGTATAGAAAGTTGTTTCTTCTCCAAGGATTTCATTCCTTCTTGTGCCATACTTGTTCATAGAAAGAAAACAATGTCCTCTAGTTCTGGTGGCGCTTGTTGTAACTTGTATAGTTGTGCATCTGGAATGGTATCTTTAATTGCCTGTGCTTCTTCTCTTGAATGTATTCTGGATAAATGGTCTGGTCCATAATTACTTTTCCCTAGTTTTACCACAACTATGAAATTAAATTCTTGAAATAAGAGTACCCACCTACATATGTGCCCTTGTAGAATGGACTTGTTTACAAATACTTCAATGCTATGTGATCTATATAAAAGATGAATGATAAAGCTAGTAGGTACTATCGAATTTATGTAGCATGTAGATCATTGATAAGGATTCGTGCTCTGTAGTGTAATTTTGTTCTACAGGATTCAGCTTTCTACTAGCAAAACAAATAGGATGATCTATAATACCTTCTCCAGGTTGAGCCAACACCATGCCAATGGATGTGCCAGAGGTGTCCAAATGTACATGAAATGGTTGGTCCAACAAAGGAAAACATAGAATAGGTGTGGTAGTAAGTTTCTCATTCAATGTCTCGAATGTGTGTTATTGTAGCTCTCCCAGTAGAACATACCTTTCTCTTTTAGTTACTCCTCCAACGGTGTAAATTTTTGACATATCCTTTGATAATTTTTTTGTAATATCTTGTATGACCCAAAAATCCACACACATCACTCGATTAGTGGGCTCTCTTAGGCCTATAATAACTATGCAACATCAGCTAGATAAACCAACAAAACTTCCTTGTAGATTATATGTCCAAATAGTATATCGAATGGTGTAACAAATATGCACTTCTTGATGTTCAAATAAATACTTAACTATCTACATTTTTCAAACATTAAATGTAGATTGTCACAATGATCCTTAACCAATCCATACACCATCCAATCATCAAAATAAACCTGTAAGAAGTTGTTAATAATTCTTTAAATTCTTGAACAACTATGCGTGAAAATACCACATGCGCATTTTTCTGACAAAAAGACATTACAAAATATGCTGAAGCTACCCCATTTAGTAGTAAAATTATTATTTTCCCGATCATCCTAAGAAATCGAACCTGATGATACTTAAAGAATCCATCCGTACGCAAATAGATTTTACGCCTTATAATGTCGTCTAGTATTTCCTCGGTGAATGGCGTAGGAAAGGGATCACTCACACTTGCAACATTCAGCTCCCTGTAGTCCATGCGGATCGTAACTCATGTCTATCCTTCTTGATCTCGATCACCATTAGACTAACCCATTCTCGAATCATCAGGGCTTGATAATCCCAAAATTTAACATTTTGTCAATCTCTTCTTTGACCTTTTCACGTAAGTTAGGGTTCAACCTATAGGATCTCTATCTAACTAGGTGCACACTCTATTTAATCTTTATCTTCATCTATCCTAATGATTCATGCATGAATTTAAGTTCATGGTACCCCCTCGAGACTAAGTCATGATAATCCCTTAGTAACTCTATGATTTTTTCCACTTCAGAGTATGACCAATAGTCTCTAATTATGGCTTCCTTAGGCTCATCATTTGATCCAATATTCACCTTCTTTGTCTTCATAGGTTCATGATAGGTGCGCGTGGTCTTATTTGTATATTCCAACACCCCATGCCTACTGTTGAATGGTTTACATCTAGATGTTCTTCTTCTTCATCATCCACTAAGTAGACCATTTTTCCCTTTTCTTTCTCAATGCAGGCACGTTGAAGTAGTGTGTCATCGGCCTCTTTCTCTTCAACAAGATGCACTCTTGAGTTTCCTTCATTCAATAAATCCTAAAGGATTTCTTCTTCCTTAACATTATCTCTCATATTTAAGTGCTTTATGACTCTTAATGCTTCTTTCACCGTGAGGTTTAGTAGAGAAAATTCAAACATCTAGACCATTCCTATAATTAAATCCTACCAATTTCTAGTCTCTCTATGGAGTTTTACATATACATATTAACCATGTGTACACCCTTGTAAATTGGAATAAAACTTTTGCACCCATAACAAAGGTGGTAAAGCTTCCTTCCCCTCTGTCTAGAGTCTCTCACACTTTTGAATGTGGTGCTGAACAAGTTGATTACCATGATAAGTGAAAATTTAAGTAGGTGCATTGCTCCTAAAGAACCTAGTAGCAAGAGCAATCCTAATTTCATTCCATCCTACAAGATTATCCTTGTGGGCCACCCACTAGTGTGTTGCTATCCCACGTAGTGTATATGCTAACATATTTCTTCTTTCCAATGGGTCTATCCATTATTCCTCCATGGCATGTAGGAATACCATAGGATCTCCTTCTCTGGTGTAACAAGGTACCAATTTATTACTTATCCTTCTGACATAACGTAGTTTTCTTCCCTTAGGAAATATTCTCTTGACTTCACTCCCTATTAACTCATACATGCTATGAGCCCAATTATCACAAGCAAAACTTGTAGTATCACTAATAGACTGTGTATCCTCCCACTGAATTATTCCTTCTTTAGATGGATCAAGCACTTCTAGATCTCGGATGATGCATACATAAATCCTATTTAGGTCTTCTTCACTCAAGGGTTCAACATAGGGCACAAATTTTCCATCTATTAAAGGGATAATAAATCTTTCCTCATTTTCAAAACTGATATAACCCTTTTTGAACCAAATATCCACATTATTTGCATAACAACAAGGACATCCCAATATATCTAGGAAGCCATCTCGAATCTGCTAGTGCTAAAACCTCAAAATCTCTAGTGAACTTAGCTCCTTATATGGTAATGGATGCATATTTCAAAACTCCGATGGGAGTGACCTTAGTTCAATTATTCATGAACAATACATTAGAGGATGGATGCAATGTGGGTCTTCCCATTTTTACCCATGTATCCAAAGTAAGAACATTGACTTCCGTGCATGTATCAATCAATATATTACTCAATAACAACCTACCCACAAAAACATTTAGAATGAATTCCTTGTCATAATCTAGGCTATGAGAGGGAATATTTGTATGCAATATATGTCGTTCAAGATCAAAACTTACGTGCGGATTTTTCCTTTTAATCATTTTCCTAATAGTGGAATGATATTCTCCTAGCACAACAATTTGCACACTTCTCTCAAGTCATCTACATCAATCTAGACTATCTCTAATGCTTTCTTTTGCTCCATCTTCTATGATTGCTCCTTCAAATACTATATTTCACCCTGAAGATTCTGAGTACCTCCATGGTTTCCTGATAAACCTCATTTTGATGGGCAGGTTCAGGGTACCGTGCATGAAGAACCTCCTCTTTAGTAATGGTATGATTCTACCGTAATTATTCTCTCGAATGTGCCGCCTCAGTGGGGGTCATGATATTTACTTGCAATACCTCAAACTCTACTTCCAACTTAGGCATCCACTGATTTTCCATAGTGTGTTGTATCCTAACCATCTATGTTCCTTTGTTTTCTTGTTTATGATGCTTGTTAAGATACACATACAAGTCCAGGGAACTCCTCATAGATATGAATCTTTCCACGAAAGAACATGTAATATTTCAGGGACATTCATGCCTGTAGTGTTTAGGAGATCCACAAGTGTAACATGTTCCACAAGGGAACTCACTTCTTCCACCACCATGACCTCATCCTCCAAATCCACCATGGTATCCTCAACCTCTGCCATGATCGCCTTCAAAACACCCTTCATTCCGATCATAGTGCACTGGTTTTGATCTTAATCCTAATGCTCATTCTTTCCTTAGAGTTATTTGAGACTCCTGTCTATCATACACCAATATCTATAGCATCATGGATCTGACCAATCAGCCGAAAGTCTTCTATGTCATGAGTCGTGGACCTGCAAATTTTACAGTAGCTTGAAACGTTCTTCCTTATCACACATTGTAGTAAGGGGAAGCAGCTAGCATCATGGTTTAAATGAAATATCTCACAATCCAACAACAATGAGTGCATCGATCTATGAGGACAACTATCCTTTGTGTGACCTTCTACTTCACAATCTATGCACCAAATCCCTATGCGTGTCTCATGTGCTAAATTTGCTGATAGTTTCTCTAACTTTTTTTCCATAGCTGCGATCTGTGCTTCTTAAATATGGATCACCCCAGTGTCTATGCTTCTAACCACCTCAGTGCATAAGGCTACTTCAAGTGCTTCATGTAGATTAATGTATGTCTTATGTGATAATTCCCTCCTAAAAGGGGTAATCAAGCCCCTAACAAACCATTGTGTATGTTGGCTTGTGTGTATGTCATAAGAAATCTTAGATAACAGTGTTTTAAAATGGGCATCATACTCTCTGACACTTTGAGTAGTTCCTTTCCTAATATCCTTGAGTGAATTTATACTCTTATGCTCAAACTCATGGATGTGAAATTCTTTAAGGAATGCATCTTTTAAAGCAATATAATCTATGCAAGTTTGATCAAGGTCAAAATTTCTGTACCAGTTGTGTGTATGCCCTTATAACGTAGTAGTAAATTGGCATTCCCTACACTTAAAATTCATGATTCCATTTGTGCACCATAGTATTTCACACATATTCACATGTTCAACAGTGTCTTGTATGACCCTATACTCGGAAGAAGAAGAGACATATCCATGTAAATATTTTGGGGTTGGTGCGAACCTTGCCCAAATGATCTATAACCTCATGTGTTTCCTCAACCTATAGAACCACCAGACCCACAAGAACTAGATCTACATATTCCTCCTAATCTTGATACACTTCCACAGATCATAGATTTTACCATCTTTCCCTATAGCTACATTTTCATTATTTCACAGAACTAATGATGTTTTTTTAATATGATTTTTTCCCATACCTTTCACATATTTGAGACCTGAAATCATACAACTTAACCATATTCATGATAACAATTTATTTTTGATTGAACTTTGCCAATTCAAATGCCTCATTGACACCTTTTATGCTTCAATCACTCATAATTATACCTAGAGATTCTGAAACTAAGCTTAAGGATTCAAGAAACTTTACATTTTCTTTGATACACAAGCTTAACATACTTTCAATTTCTCCCCCTGACTCACAAGGGTTTCACAAACCTTTACCTTTCTAAGAAGAAAATTAGACTTCCCTCAGCTTTGAATAACGTATCGACCTATAACAATACTATAGGTTGTTGTAGCAATAAGACTATCCCACTCTACCTTCACCGTATGTGTTAATGATGAAAACATATATCCTTCATGGACTTGTCGGTACTAAAATTGTCTCTTCATGTTTATAAAATCCTTCTAAAACCAGTGCACAAAAATTCATTATGATCATCCAACCTCACTGTCACAGAATCATCTTACAACCTATATGCATTTTCATATGTTTTTCATTCCTGTAGGTTTCTCTATTATACCATATTTCACATTGTATATCTTCAAAATCATGCATCATATTCTCCATTAGATGAAAAATACAAACTTTAATACTTTAAGACAATTACTTGACTACAAGGCCTAACATGAACTCCTCATGAAAAAACTTAGATTAGAACCATAAGCTGGACGGTGCATAGTTTAGGGTAGAAAATCAACATACAAGAGTATATATCTACATTATTAAAGCATCGGATATTATTCTTGAAGGCTCAAGAAAATATTTGTCCTTATCATAGCTTTTGCATAACGGGGATCTTGAGAACTTAGACACAAACCTTGTCAACACATTTCCATACTTATACCTTCACACTTTGGAACTATAAGACAAGTTTAGAATCATTCTACCTTTGCTTACCATTTTGAATTGTAGCATCCTTCTTGATCCAATAAGATGTTTTTCAAATTATCACAATTCATTGTTCAATCTAGACTTGATGTATTTCATGGTTTACCTTCATCCTCGGAGAGATATGCATACATGTGACACAAATATCCTGGTACAATACATTATCGGACATCATTCAAGCCCTTGAGACCCTTTTTGAGTCCTTTTATTAGCATTCAAGATTGCATCTTGGTTTAAAGGTATCTTGCATCCATCTTAAACACCTAATCCACTTGAAAACTTTCATTACATACTCCCCGATTTTGAGAATATTTTTGCAGTGTTTGACAATTTCTCGGATAATTTACACATGCTCCATGAGTTTAAGTACTCAAGACATCATGAGTATTGATTATGATCCAAGCAACAACAAAAATACCAAGACCAGTAGCCATTACTTTTGAGACTTTTATAACCACTGGTATGACGTGCTTCTCAATACTCTTCTCAACCATAAAAGTCATTATTACAAATTTTTCCTTTTCTTTTGGAGAGCATACATTGATTCTTACCATGCATAAATTATACCTCACATGTACCTTAATTTTAACTTTCAATATAGAATATGTGAGATATTGAGTTTATCCTTGATACACTTTGTTGACTTTCAACTAATCCTTACAATTTTGGGAAGAGTCAATATTCTCCTTTGTCCTCACTATAGCTTCAAACCTCATCTCAAATGCATAATGGATCTAATAGCATCATGACATTGAATCAATCATAAAAATGATGATTGCATCAAGATGATTCTATATTTCTTACATTTTGCCTTCATGTCTTCCCATTACCTTGCAGAAAGGTCTTGCTCTTCATAACTTCCTTAGCACAAAGTGAACACTTCTTGATTGTCAACTACCTTTTTAACTCTTTGGAACTTTATTCAAAATTGAGAACACATTTCTCATCCAATACCAACTTATACCTCTACATAATAACCTTGGTTTGATTTTATAAGATTCCCTTTTCACAACTCCATGTGAAGCTTATTATTATTTCATGATCTCTGAGCACATCAACTTGTGACAATGAAAAAATACCTTGTTGTGAAAAACATAGAGCTCAGACTTAGATAATATATTGACCCTTCATAATGTTCCCCAAACTTAGAGGACATAGACAACCCTTGGAAGATTCAACAAGAACCCTTATGCTCCTTTAACGGTCCAAAATCACTTATTGCACAAGTTTTATGGTCATAAACCAACCATGTATATAATTATAACATTAATTCACCTTTGAGAAAACTATCTTGTCCATCATAACTTGCTTAGGTCTATAAAACTTGGACTTGAAGTCCTTGATACTTTATTGAGTAACACTCAAATCTTCACTTGTCTACACACGGTCATATGATCAAATTCTAGGTTTTGAACCAAAAACCCTTATCATGGCATAGAATAAAGTTCAACACACTTCCTAGGAAACCTCATACCTCCTTGAGCACCGTACATTATTCACATGACTTAAGTTCACAATTTTATGCTTGAATATGTCACTCTTTGATGCATAAGAATCAATCACACCTTGTCACTTGGCCTTAAGGCCTCTTTCAACCTATAGGTCATCACTTTTCATACATGAAACCACTACAAATTATTTTCAAACCACCTTTTGAAAAACTTGGAGCCTTGATGACTTGATATATGAGATTCCTCTATGACTCAAACCCATAGAGATGACTTCAACATTGCATTACAAACTCATGATACCTAATGTAATTTGAATTACCATACCTCTTGAAAGAATAACAAGACTACAAAGATATACACCACTGATGTTCTTATAATTACGATGACGCTTGAACCATGAAAACATAGAACGTAAAGTCTTCATACCATGGGAGATCAAGACATAGTTTTAAATGAGGATTGAATCTATTTACTATACTCGAGACATCTTGAATTAACATGACATGAACAACATAATTTTTTTACATTCACATACTCAAATTAGTCATTTTAGACACAAAGGATACCCTTTCTCGAGACATAGACCTCATAGACTTGCACTTGAGAATTTAGAGTTAGTGATAGAGACACCTAAGGACTTGAAAATGCCTCATATAGATTCTTACAACAAAATATAGACTATGATAACTGATAAATCAAATGAGAGTCCACATTATATGCTTGAAAACTTATTTTTGACCATACATACCATTGAATAAGACTACTTATGCAAACCACAATATGATAATATATTCAAACCTATAGTAATAGACTTTGGATGACAACAATATACACTTAGAAACCTATAAGAATAAGAAATATAAGAACCACATGAATGAGATAACTTTGCATACCTTATCACCTTTGAAGTATCTAATACTTCAAGTGACTTCAAATTCTCATGAACTGGAGAGTGAACAACAAATAAACACATATGATCTTCTTCACCTCTAAGCCCTTCAACTAAGGAAAACATAATCCATTGACTTTTTGGGCTTCTTGACCTTGTTTTCCACCTTGATTGCATTAGATTCCTCCTTAACTAGCTTATTATGATCAGAATTCATACTGGGTTCCTCTTATTTTGTAACATCCTTCTTAGCATGACCATCATGATTAGGTATTTTGACTTGTTATTTAAAATAAAACCTGTGAATGAACCTTCTTTTTCTTGGACATAGGCTTATAATGTAACCTAATTGTTGAAAATTGAAGCAAGAAACAATTATCTTTCTTCTAGGCTTAAACACCCTAAAATTCCATCCACAATACTTTTACCCATGACCATACTCACAACATGAGTGACCATTCACCCTTTAAGACACCTAACCATTCTCAAAAGTCATTTTTTGCAATCTCTATCTCTATGACCAAAATCATGACAAACAAAACAATATACTTTAAATGATGAACCATACGTCATAGAATTATATTGTCTAATAGAGTTATACCTTCTTGGATCAACCTTCTTAGTCACCTTCTCAACTGATTTAGTACTTGGACCAGCTTCATCATTACATTTTCCTTCAAACCCTAGGCTGTTTTGTCATTTGTGGCTTTTTGAATTTCTAAGACCTCATCAAGAGATTTAGAGCTCTTCTCCACTTTCCATACATTGTACACATGTCATAAGCATCCTATAAATCAGATTATAAAGCTTTCAACCTCTCTTCATACCTGGAACAAGCATCCTCTTTCTCCTTTAGGGAATTAGACAAACTTTCCACTTGAGATTTCAAACCCTTAATAACATGATCATGATATTTCTCCATTTCACTCATAACCTCTTGCAATCCAAAAACCAAAGACTCAAAAATATCACACTTCCTTCTCTAAAGATCACCTTACTTACCCATTTTTGTTTCTAGGATCTCCTTCAAGTGATTAGACTTTATTCACAAGGACCAACTCTGATACCAATTTTTGGAAGCACAAGGGACTAAGAAGGGGGTGAATCAATCCTACAATGATTTTTTCATTTACAAAACCATACATTGATCAATTATATTTTCCATATAACATTCATAACCATGTGTGCTTATTAATATATGCAACATCAATCACAAGATTAAGAAACAAAGTACTCAACACAAGAATACCATATGTAAATAGGAAATCTTTATGGGAAATAAAACCAAATGAAAAATATTCTTATATTACATAAATTAAAGAATTCTAGCGAAGTAAAAACTTCACAAGGAGCACAAATCCCTGATTTAGTGAGGCACCAACCCCATAAGGATCACTAACCACTAATTTAGTAGAGCACCAACCCTATAAGGAGAACCGACCCTAATTTAGTGAAGCACCCACTCCACAAGGAGGTTATAACAACCTAGGATGACCAATCACCAATTTATCCACTTGAATATGTTTGATCTCGATTTTTATGCTTTGCCATAATCGATAGAGATCACATATTCAGCTCACAAATCCTAGCTCATACCCTAGGGCATCAAACTCACTTTATATTTTTCTTTATCAAATTCCCATGGATCTAAAATATTTCTCTCATTTATTACATGATTCATCAACCTGTAATTATATTCCTCATCCCTCAAATCATGCACACATACCTACAAATCACTCTCCTCTAGGTTACACTTCTTCCCTCTAAGAGCACTAGTTCAAAACTAAACATAAAACACCACTTTTATATGATTTTATTTCATCCAACCCAAATTGGGTAGGTACTACACATTTGTTTAGAAAAATTCATCATTAAAAACATCCTATAACTTTATCACAATAGTCACAAGTTACCCAAGTAGGTGACCTAGCCAAAACCAATTTTCATGCACTAACAATCCTAAAAACTTGTCATTTGAATGAGAAAAATCCCCTCATTCCAAAAATGCTAATTCAAGCTACCATATTCATTAAAAAATGGGTAATATATCATTTAAACATAAAAATAGTATAAATTTACATGAACCAATAAAATTATTTTGTTTAATGGGCCCACTAGCTCTTTACCTTCTCAAAACAGTTGTTTCCAACAACCTGATTTCACCTTTGGGCCTCAAGACCACCCAAGAACACCTCAACTATGGAATGTGACCACTATATCAAAATTCAAAGACTTTTCAATCACATCTAAGAAATGTATATCTCATTAAACATCCCTAGTTTAAACCACAACAACTTTTGTCTTCACAAAATCAACCTACCTAAAAATCTATTTTCAAAGATCAATGAGTTATCACCTTTCTACGAACAATAAATAACTATAAATGGATTCATTGGATAAAAAATTAATCCCTAATAACTCTCTAGCTTAGATAATGCATCACCTAATCCATATCATGCTCAAACCAAATCAACTCTTTAACAAAAACAGCTTTGTCCTAGATAGTAAGAAATATTATTGATCACAAATTAACTTTGAAAACATATAAAATATCATAATAATTATGAATGCCTTATATAAATGTAAATATATCTGAATATTATTTCCAACACAACTTGAATCACCTCCTAATTCCATATGTAGCTCTTGTTATGCCCATTTTACTGAAGACTAATTTTTACTACCTCAAAAATACCCTTTCACCATCAACCTTCATAGGGAAAACTTTTCCATTTTTATGCATGATCATGAATCGAAAAATATTTTTAAATCATGAAAAATTACATACTCGAAATAATGGAAATTTAGTTTCAAAATCGCTTTGGAAAACCTTTTCCTAAAACAAACTTCTTAAGAAACATACATTTTTAGGTGGGGCCCACATATGACCACATGCTGTAACATACCTTTCTAAAAATGTGGAACAGTTCTCTACAACATCCAATCATCAATTTTTCAAAATCAATCAAAACAAGCTCATCATACGCACTCTTCTGCAAGATGCGCCTAGTTAGGGTTTCAAACCACTTTATCTTCTTAACAATCATTCATAAAAATTTGATCATAAAACTACCTTATTATTTTTTTGAAATCTTCATAACTAACCTAAGAATCTATTCCAAATATCTTAGGTCCCTATGTAAATCATACAATTCAAAATGAGCATCAAAAGGTCCAAATTTTCTCTAAAAACACACTAAAACTTACTCAATTTCACCAAAAATTGCATAAATTTCAAAATCTTAAGCATCCTATTGGGTTTTGAAATGGTACTTTGATCAAAACCATAGTTAGGGGACAACAAGTCCCTTCTCTTTATGGGAGAGGTTTCCTTATTGAAAATAAGTAACAAAGTTTATATACAAATGTACAATTTTCATCTTAAGGTTTGGACCTCGACATCTTGAAATGCTTTTATAGCAAAAAGATTATCAATACAAAAAAATGGAAGAATAGAAGAAAGGGAAGAGTAGAATATAACAACACTTTCAGAAAATATAGATATCAGTATAACCCTATATGTGTTGAGCAAGAGTGATACAGAACAAAATCATTCACATTTATAACATAAGATATCATTCCATGACACAAAGTTCCAGAAATCATATCAATAAGAATATAAAGTTTCTTATCACAAAAAGTAAATGATCCACAAATTTTAGATAAGAAAGAAGGGAAAATGGAGGAAGATAGAGAAAAGGGGAAAATCATTCGTATTGATTTACTTTCGACTATAATTACACTTCAAAAGTATCGAGTCCAACCCTTTGCAATGAGCCAAGATCTTACATTTATAGATGAAGCAAAGAGAGGAGAAGGAAGAGAAGGAAGAAAATATGATTTGGCACCCAACCACCAACTATCAATGCCCCTGAAAATCCACCTACAATCTATCAAATCTGGTTCTGCATGTCTTTGGCATGCTAAAGAAAAAATGATGAGAGATCAAACCAAATTTGATCTAGTTGAAGCAATCCAATCACATATTAATGACACAAAATATGTTTTCCAAGTTTTCACCCGAATCAAGATATCCATTTGGTTCTCCATGTCTATTTGGAATGTTTGAGAAGGAAGTATGAAAGATCAGATCAAATCTGGGTAGTTGAAGTAATGGGATCCTATATTGATGGCTTAAAAGATGTTCTCTAGATTTTCAATAGCCAAACTCTTCTTAAAACAATATTTTATGCTTCCATGGAGTGGAGAAGACCAATATCTTTCCAACCATATAAAAATTTTCAAATTTTGAGCACTAGAGCGAAAGTTATGCTCATTTGAATATTTGAATCGAACCCATACAAAAATGGAAAAAATGCAAAAATGGATCCGGGCCCAAAATTGAAATTGCGCCTTTAGCACAAAAGATGCAAAAGTGAAAAAGTGCAAAATTTACTCATAGCCCCACAAGCCCACAACTTCACATTTTACATTTGGGTCTAACACGTGGCGTTACCTGAGTGGTAATAGAGTCACGACTCACTTTATAATTTTACTTCTTTTAGAAACGAGGCTCAAAACCTCAAAGTTCTCCACTGACCCGCCTCCACTTTGACTTTTGATTCGGGCTCAACATTTGAATTTTCCCTCTTGGAAACAAGGTTCAAAATCTCAAAAGGCTTCAAAAATCCACTTCCCCATTTTGACTCTTCATGCGGGCTCGATATTTGATTTTTTCCTTGGCATGAGTGGGGTGCGGTTCAATTTTTACTTTACACCTTTTATGGAAACAAGGCTAAAAACCTCAAAGTCCTCCATTGGCCCGCCTTCCCACTTTGAATTTTTATGTGGGCTCAACATTTGATTTTTTCCTTCATTTTTGGTGAAAGCTTTATGTTTGACCTAGGACACATGGAGGCTTCCCACTCATTTGGAGACTCACTTTGTATTTGCCTCTTAAAAGAGTGCCGAAGAGACACGTGGCTCCTTTCACTACCTCACCTTGTTTCTTTGTGTTTTGGTGAAGTCCCTTTTGTTTAGCAGGGTCATAGGCCTGACCCTGGACATGTGGAGGCTCAGTGCACATTTGGGACCTGCCTCCAGATTTTTACTTTGAAGTTACATCACATTAACACACATCGGCTTCTGCAAACCCTTCTATACTTAGCCGATTCTATGGCCGACTCTGTCTCCTTTTCGAACCTGGTAAATATGGAAAGCTGGCACTCATTTAGGGGAACACCTTTGGCTTCGACCCTTGAAGGTGTGCCAATGAGACACATGGAGAGTCTCGCTAGTTATTTTATACTTAGTCGATTCAAGCTTGTTGCCCATTTGATTGCTATCGGACCCTAGACACATGGAGGGTTGGCGCTAGTTTAGGGGCTCTCTTTGGGCCACACTTTTGAAGTTGCACTGATGAGGCATGTGGCGAATTTGCATAAACTTAGGATCCTACTTTGAACTTCAACTTTGGAGGTGTGCCGTTGGGATGCATGGAGGCTTCCACACCGCACCTTATACTTAGCCGATTTATCGGTTGGCTTTGTCTTTTCGGACTCTAGACACGTGGAGGGCTAGTGCTCGTTTGGAGTCTCCACTTTTGTGTGCCACACCAAAAGTGCACCGAAAAGACATGTGGCGCTATCCACCGATCCGCTTTTACTTAGCCTATTTAGGCCTCGATTGAACACTTCCTTTCTTCATACAAAACCAAATTTCCAAAAGTGACCTAACAACCCGCCTTCCCGCATCCAATCAGATATGTCCACGTACTCATGGGTGCTTGGTCCAAAAATTGACAGGGAAGATACGCTCGTCACTCATGACTATGGAAAAATATAGAGAGGGAAAACTCCACCATTTACACCTAAATAACACATTGCTCCTCATGGAAAGGAGAACTATAAACAACACCAAGCTTGATACGATCCACGGTTATAGAGAAAGGATTTGACAATTTCATTCAAATGAAGGAAACAATTTCAAGCATCTAGACGGGAAGACAAAAATCATCAAACCATATAGACTGCAAGATTTCAATAGGGTGAGATTACAAATGAGCACTAGTTTCTTCAAAGCATGATTTTTCTCTCTCTCTCTCTCCGAGACTTCTCACTCGCTCAAAAACATCTCTCAAAGGCACCAACTCAATTTTTTAAAAGCTTGAAATAAAAATGAGGGGAATTCGAGGGTGAAAACACATCTCGACCTAAATTTTTTCATGAGGCATCAGGAAAAAATCATATACCTATTCATAATCACCACATAGTCCAAATATGTTTGAAACTCTCCAACCAATCTCATTTACCCGTGTTAAACTATTTGTTCTCAATTGTTTTCTTCCCAAGGACCTAAAATATGCATCAAACAACTGAATGCATACTTGAAATTCACCATACCTACCCTTTATACCATCACCATGTTGTTATCATGCTTGAAAAAAGCTGGTTTGGTAAAAATATCACATCTCCACCTCATTCTACATGCTCCAAGGCTAGAAACAAGCCTAGATTGACTTGAATCAACCATTACAACCCATTAATTGACCATGTTTACCTCATGTAGACTCATATACACTTGAAACACATCATTAGGACCATTCTTGACCTCATGACACTCAGCAACACACTTGGGAAGACTCAAACCATGACTTAGCTCACTCAACCATGCTCCAGGACACCATGACAACTCACCAAACCACTCAATAAACATGCTTGACACCTAAATAACACCATATGAGTGATCACATGACTGTATGACACCCTTTTCCATAAATGGTGTTTGAAACTAATGAAAACAAAAACATACAATGGCCAATGAGTGTGTCTTGAACAAATATTTTATTTGTACAATCATAAAGTCATTTATTTTCCAAGCATGTTTGATCCTTAGTCGTGAAAGGTGTGAGACAAGGTCTCAAAGTTGCAAAGTAGTCTGTGTTAGTGCTCTAAATCATAGATGCCACAATTTGTGCATGGGAAAATGGAATTTCTCGGGAATTTTCATGACTTATGTGAATTCTATAAGTTATCCTCACATGATTAAAGGTGATCATAATGATTAAAGAAGGTTCACTATGGAAATAGACAAGGAGGTCATAGTTCATGAAGATTGGTTGTGTACAAGCCAAGAAGGATGTAGGTAAGTGGTGTGAAGAAATTTTTTTGTTTGAGGGACTAAATGGTGGAGTTGAAGGCCAAATTTTGAAGATAATTTTTTTAACAAGGTATACTTGAATACACATGACGAAGTCAAAATTCATAGAAACTGTGATAGTTCTCGGACCTATCTATGAAGTGTATTAAGAAACATAATTGAAAGGAATAAATTAAAAATAGTCTAAATTCTTTCAAAGACATGCTATAAGGTTGATAGGGAAGATGCAATGGCTAAACAGAGTTCTTAGAACAGGTAATATTTCTCTATGAAAGTGAATGCATCAAGATCTAGAAGTGAATTTCTATTAAATCGGGGCTAGTAGCTTGTGAAATTAAAATGAAGAAATAAAAGTTGGATAGAAGGTTTCTTAATGATTTTCATAGATAATCAAGCATGAATAAGGATATAAAACTTTATAATAGTCCTAATAGACAGTGCAAGGCCATACATGTGTGGTGTTTTGTCTTAAAGCATTCATGAAGTAACAAGGTAGAGTGATTGAGACAAAATGACTCATTACATGAATGTAGGTGGTCATATTGATTTGTAATGAAATATTTGATAGGGATATGTGAATCATTGATGGTCCTGTAATATTTTAAAGGTTGAATATGATACAAGATGATACAATTTGTGAGAAAGTCTGTATGATAGTCTTACCCAAAGTGGAGATCAAATTATACCTATACTATGTATGGTTAAAATACATGGTGCTATGATAGAATGAGTTAGTTACATGTATGAAAAGGTCTATTAAGGCTAAAGGAGGTAAATTTGAATGTGTTTCAGGGTTATAATGCATGAAAGGTGTCATAAGTAGTTGGAATATCTAATTGTAAGGTTACATATTTGTTTTGATTATGCTACAGGTTGTGTGATACATGATTTCCTTATCCCATCGAGTAGGGGTAAGATTTTTTTCTCAAGATCATGATAAAGATGAATAGGAAAGTTATTAGGTAGAGTTAATAGTGATGCAATATATACTTAGTTGACTCTTTACTTCTTGAGTTTTGGTTTCTTCTTTACAAGATGTTGCAGTCTATGGTGGACAAACTATGACATGTTACGAGGTTTGTGTAGTATAACTTAGATATGGGGTTCATTGTTAATCTCAAATAAGTGTGTAAGGTATATAAGTTGTCTATATTGAAACATGAAGGATGGTTTTCTTGTCTACTCGTGGATAAGTAAGTTTTGATTCAAACATGCATAATCTCATCCAAATAAGATTGAAAAGACTAAGAAATAACTTTAGGGAAAATGCAATGTGATGAATTCATATCTATGACTCATATACAAGGTATGTGATCCAATTTTTGTATTTTATACTAGAAAGTGATGTCATATATCTAAGGGATTCATAATAAGTTGGTTCATGATGTGATTGGGATCTTAGAGCAAGGTAAAGTTTGTTCAAAATGCATTGAAGTTATGCCTTAGGGAACTCAATCCCATGAGTTGTGTTAAGTAAATATATGAAAGAGTTAAGCCTAGTTCAAGAAAGATAATTTAAGATAGGAAAATAAAGAGGTAATTGTGATTTTTTTTGATCTAAATCATGATTGTTATCATGTATAGGGGGTGAATGATTTTCCTGGGGAGTATAATCATAAAATGATTTAAAATAGGTAAAACATATTATAGTGAAGAAGGACATGTTTTCTTTTCTAAAATGAAGACTTTGGTTGATTTTTCCAACCAAGAGATGATCATGTGAAGTTGAGAAATATGAAGAATATGATGCTCGGGTATGTAATTTGTCATTAATGTAAAAATTGGGAGAAGATTAGGTGGTTTTCCATCAATAAAAATGGGGATATTATTGGCATGTTGATTTCTAGGTTTTGTCATTAATGTTAAAGCTCATTATGATGGAGATGTGTCGAGCATGCTAGGTAGGTGATTACATGGAGTATCAGGTGGTTTCATGATGACATGAGTTTATTCAATGATATTGGTTTGGTCAAGCAAATGTAGTCAATTGACCTAGCTAGTCTAGGTGATGGTGCATGGTGAGTGGAGTTATATGGTGACTTGAGAATCATGGTAGAACCATGGAGAACATGATTAGATAATGTTTAGTAACTCACATGAGTTTCATAGTGTAGATATAGGTTGAAAACTTAGTTACGAGGTTATCATCCAAAAAGGACTAGGGGTTTGGAGGAATGAGGATGATTTTAGAGTCATGTGAGCTCATGGAGGCATGTAAATATGTGAGACATGTATAAGGTGTGTTAGGGAATTTTTATCCATATTTCTCTCCCAAGATAAATATTGGATGGAACCATGACCTCGCATAGAAGGAACCCAAGAAAACTCATTCAAATCCTACAAATTGGTCACAAAAAGATTCAACAACGAAGTGATAGAGGAAAAGAGAGATCAAAGGATCCTATACAAAATAAAATGACTCTGTCGAGCCGTTTCTATATCTTAAATCCATTCTCCAAGTTACAGGAAGACAAAACTATAAAATAGTAGAGTTAGAAAAAGAAGGAAGATGCCACAAAGGCACTAGAAGCAAGAAGAAGGAAGAATGATGAAGATTCAAAGTCCTTGAGCTCAAAACAGTTCAAGAAAGGGTCCAAAATTGACTAAGTATGGAGGAGGTAGCGGAAGAGACCACGTGTCCTCATGGTGCTTCTCCAAATATGGACCCAAATAGAGAGGCTCAAACAAGCGTCACATCTCCACGTGTAACAGAGCAAAACAAAGGCGGGGTCAAATGGTCAAACAGCAGTCAAGGTGGACGGGCGGGCCTCAAAAATTGGCTAAGTATGAATGTGCAAGTAGAGAGTGCTAAGTGTCAGCATAGCGCATCTCCAAGAGTTGGTCCCAAGGTAAAGACCCAAGTGAGCGCGATATCACCACATAGCCCAAAGTCAATAAGTAAGAGGGACCATTGAAAATTCCACAAAGTAGCGGAGGCTGATAAGTGTCAACTCGATGCTCTTCCAAAGGAAAAATTTGGGTCAGTTTGCAAACAAGCGCAGTGCCTCCATGTGTCCTCAAAGGGGGCAGAGTTAGTTGAATAGTCAATGCATAAGCCAGGCCAACGGAGGCTGCCAAGTGTCTCAATGGTGCTGATTCAAGGGTCAAATAGAGAAAAGGTTCCCAAGTGAGCACTAGACTGACGCGTGTCCCAGGGGAAGGTGGGGCATTGGGGAAAAGTTAGTTTTTTTCCCTTTGCCCCAAAAGGAGTAAAAGTTGCAAAATGGCCTCGTGACTCTACCAAGGAAAAAGTCAACATATAGACCCGAGTCAAAGCCAAGGCGGGAGTTGGGGAAAAAAGTGAAAGTTTTCCTTTTGTCCAAAAGGCATAAAGAAAAGATGGAAGCGCATTTCCCAGCCAACCAAAAGGAGCCACGTGTCCATGCAGAGCTTCGAGGCCGCAGGAGTTTTCAGGATTTTGTGATTTTTATGAAAAAGGAGAAAAGTTATGTTTTGAGCCTACAGACCCAATTTTTTTCGCAATCTAGTTTATGTGTCCCAATCCAAAAGGGGTACCCATTTTTCAAATTATTTTCCGCCCATTTGTACAGAATCGATGCAAAACTTCAAAGGGGCATATCTTTTGACTCAGGGCTCAAAATATAGCAAATTTGACACCATTAAAAGTGTCTCAATGTCCTCTATGCCATGGAAGGATTAAAAATTCATTTTTTGTAGGCCCTGGTAGGTAAAACGAAGAAAAGTCTTCCAGGCCATTAATGTAAAATCCAATCTCTTCAACTACCAAATTTGATTCGATTCGATTCGCTAGGGGAACCGAAGTGACATATTGTGGGTAGATTTGTAGAAGGCATTGATATTCAGTGGTTGAGATTTCAAGGTAGGATTCAATGTGTATCTCATGGTGGTTGGAGTAGGATGTGACTTTTCCCTCTTCTCTCTCTTTTCCTTCTATATATATTGTAACACTTCTCGTTTGAAGAAGAGAGACATTATGGGCATAGAGAAACTCTGTCAAATTTGTTTCTTAACACCATTTTTGAGTAGTGAACCTTCTCCTTGCCTAGAAAATATATTTGTGCCTCTATTCCAGAAATGTAATGGTCTATGCACCTTCTAGAGCAATAAAAATGTGTTTTTGTGGTGTTCTTCAACCCTTTGCATCGTTTTGTTGTTTCTCTATGCCTCTCCCTTTCAGTCTTGGTTTTCTGTGCATGTATTTCACATTTACAGGTGCAGGATGTTGTGTTTCATGGAGTTTAATGGATGATTTGTAGATTTGGGTCGTGTCACTTCTGTCTGACCTCCCTCATCTCCATTTTTCTATTTCTTTCTCCCTCAATAGAATATCTCGCTTCCTTTATTGGTGTATCACCGCTTTAGTGTAGGCTCTATTTTTTCCCTCTTTCTCTCTCCTTGGTTCCTTGGAATGGTAGATTTAGTTTTCCTACACTTGAGTAGCTCATGGCAGGTAGTTTAGGAGCAATAACTAACTTTCTCTAGGAGAGCTTTCCCACTTTTTCAAGGTCCCACACCTTGGGAAAGTTCAATGTTATGCAATCACACCAAATGAGTCTTCCTTAGAAAAGTAGATCCATAACTCATTTGGGGTGTGTTGTGATTTCACACTAATAGTTTTGGCACACCCGGTGGGACCAAGAGGTCTTAATTTCATTTCATCAAGTTGATGTGTTCTTGGTGAGATTCAGCCTTTAGAGGCACATTCAAAGCACATATGGCAACTCCATCTGGTCAAAAACCCATTCTCTAAGTTGTAGACCTTTTCCATCCATATCCACTCATTTTCATCCATTTTCTTCTTCCATCTCTTTCATTTTCTCCCACTCCATGAAGTTGTGCAATCATGACTTCATTCCCTTCATGGAACTCACACTTGTAACAACAGCAATACATTCCACCTCCAATGCTTTTCACAACTCCTCCAAATCAGCATTATGAGTAGATTCAAAATCATTATACCTATCCACAGCAGCAATGCCAAAACTAGTTTGGCCATGAAGCTTATCAAGAACAGGGATATGCATATAATGACAACAACCAAATGGAGGATGTTGGTTTGTTGGAGAAGATTCAAAAAATGGAGGCTAGCATGGTGCAGTCTAGAGGCATAAAACAAATGAAGGTGTTCAAGATTGGTTTCAAGGCA
Organism: Taxus wallichiana var. yunnanensis; assembly: GCA_018340775.1. Lineage (NCBI taxonomy): Eukaryota > Viridiplantae > Streptophyta > Pinopsida > Cupressales > Taxaceae > Taxus > Taxus wallichiana. Next base: position 526,316,075 of record CM031237.1, read on the forward strand.
CCTTGTCTATGGGAAGGCCCTTTTCCAAGACACTACAACCATCAAGTGAAGCTTGAATTCATGGTTGAAATGCTGTCCCAACTTGCACAATGGATTGAGGAGATAGAAGCATATGAGCAAAGTCTAAATCAACCTTGTCAATGGGTAAGTCATTCAACAACTCCTTGTCTTTATTTTTCACCCTCTCAAGCTTTACCATTTCAACATGATCAAGATTCAAGCCCCTCAATTGTTGCCCCAAGTGTTAGTTTCATCCCTCCATCCCCTAGTCTTCCATCCCATCTCATTTTTCTTCCCTTTTCTCTTCCAAATCCAAATTCCCTCCACAAGAGCCAAAAGAAATATCCTCCCCTCCAAAGAAACAAGAAGTTTCATCTCCTCCCTCTCCACCATAAACAATTACAAATTTGGTTGAACCCCAACCTACCACTCCTCTTGTTTTCCCAAGTCCATGTTGGGAAGAGTCCCAAGAAACCAGTCAAGGAGAACAAAAAGAAGAAGAGCCCAACAGAAAAGAAATGACAAAAATCGAAGAGTTGGGCTGCCAAATTTGGGTTTACAAAGATCCCCTTGATGGTCAAGCCAATAGAGGAGGTCAAGATTGAAGAACCAGTGGTGACTGAGGCTGAGTTTGCAGAAGAGAAGAGAAAGAACAAGAAGAAGTAGATCAAAAATTAGTTTTCTTAGAATGTAGTGTCTATGTTGGAACTTTGTTTGAAAATATATCTGATCCAATTGAACTTGCACCATCAGCCATGGAAGGAGAGAAACAATCAGCTCAAAGTCCCATTGGAAAGGAGAAAATGGGTGAAACCAAATCAGAGTTTGTAGTAGTAGAAGAAGAAGACATCATTGATGTTTTCTTGCTTTCATTTGAAGGGTCTGATTTGGTCAATAAACCCATCATGGAGGAAATCTCTAAAAGAGATCTTGCAGCCCCAACTTGTCCTCTAGAACAATAGATTGGAGAGTTTGATTTGACAAACTTCATGTTAGAGGAAGATTTTGATCAAGAGCAAGATAGTCTTCAAGCAACGAGAGGAAGGAGAAGAATCTCCAGATCCAAAAGAAGAGGAGTACATTCCAGTGGTGGAGGAGAGCATTCATTTGCAGTAGCCTACATTTTATAGCAGCCCTCTGGAATCAAGTTTGGAAGATCTTGATATTCCATGTTCTTCAAAAGAGGAGGAAGGCAAAAGGCAGGAGGATCTCACCACTTCTTCCACACCATCCATCCAAGAAGGTCCACAAGAAGACTCCATTTTTGGAGTTGAATTTCAGAGCAAGGGGCACATTCAAAGGATCGGGCCGTGCCCTATTAACATCGTAGATAAAGAACAATATGGGTCAATCAGTGTACTTGGCTTCATTGGGGCCAAAGGAGCATCCATAACTAGTCATGCTTTCTTCTAAGCATGAGGATGAGCATAAAAGTACCAAGGTTCATCATCAATACCTCCAGAAGTCCAATGTAAGTCATCTGGAGGAGGTATTTTCCATTAATGTTGATACTTTGATGATTTGGGTGGAGTACCAACTTATTGTCGGTTTTCAGGTCATCCAACCAACCATGTTCAGTGCTAAATCAATTTCATGGCTGCCTTTTTTGAGGAAGGGAAGCTATTTATCCTACCCAGCCATTCTGAGTTTTTTTAGCTCCCTTTGCTTTTGGTTAGAGTAGTGTATGTAGATTTTATTTCAACGAAGAAGTGCTTATGCACACTCTGCATGTCTCATTTGAGACATGTATGATTTGATCTTTGTATATAAGTTTTGTTTGTATTGCTCAAGAGGGGAATGAGGCTAGGCTCTTAAACTATTTAAGGAAAGAAGGCTCATGTTTTCTGTGACAATTGCAAATTGAAATAGGGAACAAATGCAGAGAAACTAAAATATGTTTCGAGATAGTCCATTTGAGGGAAAATGAAAACCACGGGTCGAATCAATTTTCTACTCTCATAAATCATTGTCTCAAGGTTTTCTTATGAAAATTAAGAGTGCAGGCTTAGGGAAAAGAAAGATATAGAAAAGGCTTGCAGTCAGGCTTGTAATGGCTCAAGGATCAATTCAATGTTTATCAAGTAGACTCCATGCCCAATGGATGCTTCAAGGCCACTGGTCTCTCCATCTAGCAGGTAGATGTACCCATGAGTCACCAAATTGTTATCCATATTTTGCTCCCGAGCTAAATATTGGATCGAACCATGACCTACATAGAAGGAACCTAAGAAAACTCATTCAAATCCTACAAATTGGTTGCAAAAAGATTCAAAAATGAAGTGATAGAGGCCAAGAGAGATCAAAGGATCCTATACAAAAGAAAACAACTTTTTTAGGCCATTTCTACATCTTAAATCCATTCTCTAAGTTACAGGCAGACAAAACTATAAAATAACAGAGTTAGACAAGAAGGGAAGATGCTACAAAGGAGCTAGAAGCAAGAAGAAGGAATAGTGAAGATTGAAAGTCCTTGAGATTGAAACAGTTTTTAAGAAAGGGTCAAAAATTGACTAACGATTCAAGAAAGTGTCAAAAATTGATTAAGTATGGAGGAGGCAGTGGAAGAGACCATGTGTCCTCACGATGCTTCTCCAAAGATGGACCCAAATAGAGAGGCTCAAACAAGTGCCACATCTCCACATGTCCCAGGGAAGATGAGGCGGGGGTCAAATGGTCAAATAGAGTCAAAGGTGGATAGGGTAGGCCTCAAAAATTGGCTAAGTATGAATGAGCAAGTGGAGAGTGCCAAGTGTCAGTGTAGCACATCTCCAAGAGTTGGTCCCAAGGTAGAGACCCAAGTGAGTGTGAGCTTGCCACATAGCCCAAAGTAAATAAGTAAGAGGGACCGTTGAAAATTCCACAAAGTAGTGGAGGCTGAAAAGTGTCAACTCGATGCTCTTCCAAAGGAAAACTTTGGGTCGGGTTTGCAAACAAGTTTGGTGCCTCCACATGTCGTTAAAGGGGAAGAGTTATTTTAATATTCAATGCATAAGCCAAGCTAGTGGAGGCTCCCAAGTGTCTCAATGGTGCTGATTCAAGGTTAAAATAGAGAAAAGGTTCCCAAGAAAGTGCTAGAATGATGCGTGTCCTAGGGGAAGGCGGGCGTTAGGGAAAAGTTAGTTTTCTCCCTTTTCCCCAAAAGGAGTAAAAGTTACAAAATGGCCTGTGACTCTGCCAAGGAAAAAGTCAACATATAGACCCGAGTCAAAGCCAAGGTGGGGAGTCGAGGAAAAAATTGAAAGTTTTCCTTTTGTCTAAAATTCATAAAAGTAAATATGGAAGTGCATTTCCCAGCCAACCAAAAGGAGCTACATGTCTATGCGGAGCTTCGGGGCTGCAGGAGTTTTCTAGATATTGTAATTTTCACAAAAAGGAGAAAAGTTAAGTTCTGAGCCTGCAGACCCAATTTTTGTCCCAATATAGCCACCACGTGTCCCAATCGAAAAGGGGGACCCATTTTTCAAATTGTTTTCTCACCCATTTGTACAGAATCGATGAAAAAAATGCAAAGGGGCATATCTTTCGACTCAGGGCTCTAAATATAGCAAATTTGACACTGTTGGAAGCATCTCAATGTCCTCTATTCCATGGAAGGATTAAAAATTAATTTTTGTAGGACTTGCTTGGTAAAATGAAGAAAATTCTTCCAGGACATTAACGCAGAATCCAATCTCTTCAACTACCAGATTTGATTCGATTCAATTCATGGGGAACCAGAAGTGACATATTGTGGGTGGATTTGTAGAAGGCATTGATATTCAGTGGTTGAGCTTTCAAGGAAGGATTCAATGCATATCTCATGGTGGTTGGAGTAGGATGTAACTTTTCCCTCTTCTCTCTCTTTTCCTTCTATATATACTGTAACACTTCTCGTTTAAAGAAGAGAGACATTCTAGGTATAGAGAAACTCACAAATTTGTTTTTCGATGCCATTTTTGAGCGATGAACCTTATCCCATGCTTGGAAAATATATTTTTTCCTCTATTCCAGAAATGTAATGGTCTGTGCACCTTCTATAGAAATAAAAAATGTGTTTTTGTGGTGTTCTTCAACCCTTTGCATCGTTTGTTATTTCTCTATGCCTCTCCCTTTCAGGTCTTCCTTTTCTGTGCATGTATTTCACATTTACAGTGCGGGATGTTGTGTTTGATTGAGTTTAATGGATAGTTTATAAATCTAGGTCATGTCACTTCCTGACCTCCCTCATCTCCATTTTTCTGTTTCTTTCTCCCTCAACAGAATATCTCGCTTCCTTTGCTTGGTGTATCACCGCTTTAGTGTAGGCTCTATTTTTTCCCTCTTTCTCTCTCCTTGGTTCCTTGGAATGGTTAGATTAGGTTAGATTTAGTTTTCCTACACTATAGTAGCTCATGGCAGGTAGTTTAGGAACAAGAACCAACTTTCTCTAGAGAGCTTTCCCACTTTTGCAAGGTCCCACACCTTGGGGAAAGTTCAATGTTATGTAATCACACCAAATGATTTTTCCTTAGAAAATCAGATCCATAACTCATTTGGGGGTGTTGTGATTTTGCACTAACAGAGACATTTTGGAGAGGTTTCAAGATGAATTACAATGTTGATTCAGTTGACCCTATCCTAAACCATGTAAAACCCCAAGGTCTAGTCATGAAAATGAGATGGGTTATGAAGTTGAATATCTATTTGAGATATGATGATGATTGGATATGGTGTAAATATTTTTCCTATAGGTGTGAGAAAAAGTTCAAGTCATTCTCAAGAATATTTTTCAAGTTATGAGGTGTTTGGTGAAATAGCATTGAGAAGAAGCCATTTACAACTCAAATTGCAACTTCTAATGCTCACCATGAATTGTATGATTTTCATGGGACCATGTATCTTTTAGGAATGATTTTAAATTTAATGAAGAAGGTTTCACAAAAATAATTAAGTCATTTCATCGTCACATTTTTATGAACGAATATTAAGAAGGTAAACATATTTTTATGTGATTAAAACTCGGGTCGAAATTGGTAGGAGAGATATTGATGATAAGTTCCAAAAATTAATTCCTTATGCTAGTATGTTGATTTGATGTTGTATACAACTTCTCCAAATTTCTAGAAAGGTAAGATAGAGCATGTGGTGATGAGTTGAACCCACACGAAAGTTAAAATTCTGAATAAGTTCAGTTTGGGATTAAGTTATGAAATAAATTGACATTCTTTTAAGTATAGGATTTTTACTTCATGTCCACGATGTTCGTAGATACTAGTTGAGATTATAAAGGGAAAAGTGTGTGCTATTTATGAAGATTGGTCTTAAGGCAATTTTGGGGCAATTTTAGAGCAGTTTCAGAGATGGACTTAGTTGAAGGCCTTCCACTTGGATTTGGAAGGAAATTTAAGATGTTATGGAAATTAGATTCAGATGGATTTATAATGGTATATGTTTTGTGTCTTGATGATGAGGTTTAAAATTTCAACCAACTCAATTTGTGAAGAATAAGGCTGCTAGTTTTCTAGGACTGATTTGCTTTTTCTAGAAGATTGAGGTAGAAAATGCATGATATGGATTATATGATGATTTATATCAGTTTTAGAGTGATGGGGGATGAATTTTCTTCCTATTTATGGAATTTGGAGGTATGGTAAGTGGCAAAAAGGATGAAAAATAGTTGAGTTTGTAAAATTAATTTCTAAGTAATTCAATTTAGTTAAGAGGAAAGTTCATGTGGTTTCCACATATAGATGTTTCAAGAGTTATAGAAAGAATTGATTTGATTTACAATTAAAGAGGATTCCAATAAGTGGCTACATGACATAATTGAGGTGTTATTAGGTGTTCTTGAGGCCCAAAGGTGAATACGGCTCTTGAAATAAATGTTTGGTAAAGAATACAAGCCTTCTTAGTAGTGTTATAATAAATTTGATTAGTGAAAGATAATTAATCACCATGGATGATGTTTTTAACGTCATATTTGACATTTTCGATGAATTCAGAGCTTTACTAATCATGGTTATGATGTTTTTGGTTTTTAGTCATTCATGTGATGGGGTTTTGAGCTCATTTTTAGCTTGTTTAGTGTGTTTCAACATGACCTGCATAAATGTGTCCATTATGAATGTTTTTATGAATTTATTATGATGTTTTGAAGATGTATTAGTATAAATAAATGAGGTATACTTGACTTGTTTCATGTTCTTGAGTTGAGAAGGGTATAAATTGTATGTTTAAATTAAAATTTTCACTAGCTAAAAGAAAGGGAAAAGGTGTGACCTAAGTGTGAGTGTGTAACAGGTGTGAAGACATTGTTCTAGAGTTGAAGAATTGTGTGTCTTTGGTTTAAGAAAGTTAGAGAGAATGTGTGTAATGGTTTGAAGCCAAGACACGTGATGAATGTGTGAGATATAGTGAATTGAATAAGAGAGAGTTTAGACAATAATTTGAAGGTTTGTGAGCTGAATTTTTGATCTCCATCAGTTGTGGGAAAAAATATATATCAAATATCTTCATTCAAAGGTTGTTGAGTGGGTGCTTGATCATATTAGGGGGTTATATCCTCCTTTTGGATTTGATGATTCACTAAACTAGGGGTTGGTGCTTCTTTTGAGGTTGGTACCTCACTAAGTTAGGGGTTAGTGCTATTTGTTAATTTTGTGTTCAACTTGTTAGGAAATAAGAGATAAAATATGCGAGAATAATCCCTTACGAATCACAACAGATAGAAATTAATATGCGAGAAAATATTACAGATCTCAAATAAAAATGTAGAATAAATAACACAACACGAGAGAGACAAGATTTAATGTGATTCACCCAATTTGGTCTATGTCCACCAAGAATCACTTGCTCATATTTTATTACAAGCCTCTACTCTCTCAATAAAATACCCAGATCCGTTTGGAGCTATGCTCAACAAACTCTACAATTCACATCCGAATTCAAAAACATCTACAATACATTTGCTTGTATATATATCATATGCATAATACCATATAAATAGACAACTACTTAAGAAGTTTTACAAAAACTGTCCCATAAACCTATGGGTAGCCGAAGAGGTGGTTTTACAAAAAATGGGTACTTGAAAAACCATGGGCCCAAAAACAACCCATAATGGTTACCCATTACCCATGGGTTAATAAACCAGCCATGAAAATTTGCTTGGGGCTTCGCCCCGAACCCCTAACCCACTCATCGTAAGTGAGACCACCATAAAAATACCCGAGTGTAACACATAGAAGGTGTACCACACTCTAACATGAAAATAGGCTCCACAAACATAACAATCTCCCACTTGGAAACTGATTTCCACTGAGCAAGATTCTCAACCCTTCACTATCATCCACGAAGGCCAACCAAAGCTGAACATAGCTTTAGTTTATCCCTTGTGACCACCTTGGTTATCATGTCTGTAGGATTCTGACTAGTATGAATCTTCTCCAACTTCAACTTATCTTCCTCCAAAGTTGTCCTGATGAAGTGATATCTCAACTGTATATGCTTCATCCTAGAGTGGAAAGCAGAGTTCTTAGCTAGGTGTATAGCACTCTGACTATCACTATGCAACTTACATTCCTCCTGCTTATGCCCCAACTCCTCAAGCAATTTTTGTAACCAAATCATCTCTTTGCTTTCCTTTGTGGCAGCAACATACTCAGCCTCCATGGTTGACAAAGCCACCAGCTTCTGTAGTCATGAAATCCAACTCACTGCTATCCCACCTACAGTGTAAATATAACCTATCGTGCTCCTCCTGCTATCTACATCTCCAGCCATGTCTGAATCTACATAACCACGTAAAGTGGTGTCTGATCCACTATAGCACAAAACTATCCCCATGGTCCCTCTCAAATACCAAAGGATCCACTTTACTACTTGCCAATGCTCTTTACCTGGATCACTCATAAATCTACTCATAGCTCCCACTGCATGGAAATATCAGGCCTAGTGCACACCATAACATTCATCAAACTACCAATTGCTGATGAGTAAGGTACCTTGGACATCTGGTTTCTTTCCTACTCTGTCTTGGGACACTTCTCCTTTGATAACTTAAAATGGCCTGCCAAAGGAGTCCCAACCGATTTAGCATCCTGTATGTTAAACCTGTCTAATACCTTCTTAATGTACTCTTCCTGAGATAAAGTCAACTTCCGTTCCTTCCTATCCCAAGTTATCCTCATACCAAGGATTTGTCTGGCTGCCCCCAAATCCTTCATATCAAAGGATTCACTTAGCTGTTTCTTGAGTACTTTTATTTCCTGCATGTTTTTACCTGCAACCAACATGTCATCAACATAAAAACACAGATAATATAACTTCCATCCTCAAATTTCTTTGTATACATGCAATGGTCAGAATGACATCTAATATAACCTTACTCCATCATGAACCTATCAAACTTCTTATACCATTGACGTGGAGCTTGTTTCAAGCCATACAAGTTCTTCTTCAGTTTACACACCATCTCCTCTTTACCTTTGACCTCATAACCCTTTGGTTGTTGCATATATAGTTCCTCCTCCAAATCACCATGGAGAAATGCAGTCTTTACATCTAAGCTGTTCTAAGTGCAAGTCTTATATTGCCACTATTCCAAGAATAGTTCTAATAGAAGTCATTTTTACTACAGGAGAAAATATCTTATCAAAATCTATACCTTGTTTCTGCATGTGCAAACCCCTTGACCACCAACCAGGCCTTATATATTTTCTTTCCTTCTCCTTCATCTTTAAATTTTTACACCCACTTGTTCTGCAATGCTCTTTTGCCTTCTGGTAGCTTCACCAAATCCCAAGTCTGGTTCTCCATGAGAGACTTATGCTCCTCATCCATGGCTTGCTCCCACTTCTTACTGGCATCTACCTGCATTACTTCATAAAATCTCTCTGGATCTCCACTATCATTGAGTAATAAATAATAAAGAGAAGGAGAAAAATGTTTAGGTTCTTTTCTTACCCGAGAAGACCTCCTCACTGTATGAGTTTGAGGTTCCTATTGAGTAGGTTGTTGAACTGATTCATGGGTCACATTCCCATCTGGAAGATCCTCTACCACTACATATTCTTTCTTGGATTCTTCCTGTTTTCCTACAACTGTTGCTTATACATGACTTTCTCATTAAAGACCACATCCCTAGACCGAATGATTTTCTTTTCCTTAATACTCCAACATTTAAATCCAAAGTCATCACCACCATAACCAATGAAAGTACATTTTTCTGATTTAGCCTCTAGCTTGGTCCTATCATCCTTGTCTATATGAACAAACACCTCACATCCAAAGACTCTAAGAAATGAATAATCAACTTTCTTACCATACCATGCCTCCTCAGGTATGCCTCCATCCAAGGCACTTGAGGGTCCTCTGTTTATCAAGTACATAGTTGTGCTCACCGCTTCTTCCCAAAAAGAAAGAGGCAATCCTGCATGTAACCTCATGCTCCTAGCACGTTCCATTATTGTTTTGTTCATCCTTTCTGATACCCCATTCTTTGTGGAGTTCCTGGAACCGTCTTTTTCCTGTGGATTCCATTCTTAGAATAGTAATCATTAAATTCATTATTGCAATACTCCCCTCCATTATTTGACCTGAGACATTTTAGCTTAAGACCTTGTTTCATTCTCTACCAAGGCTTTCCATTTAAAAAAAGTGTCAAATACATCAGATTTTTTTCTAATACAATAAACCTAAACTTTCCTTGTTGCATCATCAATAAAAGTAACATAATAACTTGAACCCCTAAGAGATGATACTTGAGCGGCCCCACACATCATAATGTACCAACTCTAACTTTCTCTCTTTCTTCATAGGTCTAACCTTGAGAAACCTTACTCGCTTCTGTTTCCCATATATGAAGTTCTCACAGAAATCCAAACCTATTTCTATATATCCAGGTAAATTCTTCTTTATGATGTTCATGCCCTTATGGCTCATAGGACCGAGCCTATAGTGCCATAATGTTGTATCTCGCATCCTGAAGCCACAAGATTACAATCATTAGTACTATCAGTGGTTAAATACAAGGTTCCAACCTTCTTACCTCTTGCCACCACAAGAGCACCCTTGGTAACCTTCCAAGATTTAGTTGTAAATATCACAGTACAACCATCACTTCCCAATTGCCTCACCGATATCAAATTTCTCCTTAATGTAGGCACATTTATAACATCCTTCAATAACCATGTATTCCCATCCTACATATTAACCTAAACAGAACCTTTTTCAACTATACTTTATGGCTCATCATCACCAAGAAAACATGCCCAAAATCCTCTTGAACATAATCAACAAAATAATGCCTATGTGGAGTAGCATGAAAAGAAGCCCTTAAATCTAACACCCAAGATTCGGTAATATTATGCAAAGAAAGAATCAAAGCATCCTGACATACATTACCCGATGCCACATTTGCCTCCTTATTTTCTTCCTATTGTTTCTTCTTATCCTGAAGCTCCAAAAAATCCTTCTTTACATGCCCAGACTTTCTATAGTTCCAACATACAATCTTGCTCTTGGATTTTGACCTTTCCCAATCTTTCAATTTTCCATGGTTTCCTCTATTCTTCTGTCTCCCTCTAGTTTCCACTTGTCAAAGCATTCCCTAAAGTAGAATATTCCCAGAGATTTTTCTTCACATTTCCTTGCTTAGAATCACCCCTACAACATCCTCAAACTTCAACTTCGAGTTAGCTGGAACCGAGTTGCTTACCGCCATTACTAGGCTATTCCAACTTTCAGGTAAAGAGCACAGAATTAATAAATCCCTAACTTCTTCATAAAATTCTATTGTAACCAAAGCTAGCATATTCACAACCATATTGAAATCATTTAAATGATCTGCTACTGAACTATTCTTAGACATCTTCATATTAAACAACTTTTTCATTAAAAATATCTTGTTAGAGGTAGAGGGTTTTTCATACAACTTCCCTAATGCATCCATTAGATCTTTTGTAGTCTTTTCCTTTGAAACATTAAATAATACCGAAGATGCAAGACATAGCCGGATCATTCCAAGTGCCTTCCGATCCAAAAATCCCATTCCACATCTGTCATACTCGAGGGTTTGTTCACCTTCTCAGACAATGGAGTATAAAGATCCTTCTGATAAAGGTAATCTTCCATCTGCATCTTCCAAAGACTGAAATTCTACCCGTTGAATTTATCAACCCTAGATCTTCCATCATCTGCCATAGCTCCCACTCAAGATAAAACTTTCCTTGTGATTCAACACTTTAACAAACCAAACCAGGCTCTGATACCAATTGTTAGGAAATAAGAGATAAAATATGTGGAATAATCCCTTACAGAATCACAACAGTAGAAACTAATATGCATAAAATATTACAGATCTCAAATAAAAGTGCAAAATAAATAACACAACACAGAGAGACAAGATTTAACATGGTTCACCCAATTTGGGCTACGTCCACCAAGAATCACTTGCTCATATTTTATTACAAGCCTCTAATCTCTCAATATAATACCCAGATCCATTTGGAGCTATGCTAAAAAACTCTACAAAATTCACACCCGAATTCAAAACACATATGCAATACATTTGCTTGTATATCTATCATATGCATAAGACCATATAAATAGACAATTGCTTAAGTAGTTTTACAAAACCATGGGTATCAAACAATGGGAAAAAACAAAACCGTCCCATAAACCTATGGGTAGCCGAAGAGGTGGTTTTACAAAACAATGGGTACCGAAAACCATGGGCCCAAAAAAACCCATAACGGTTACCCATTACCCATGGGTCAATAAACCACCCATGAAAATTTGCTTCGGGGCTTCACCCCAACCCCCGACCCACTCACCGGCGAGTGGGACCGCCAAGTAAAAATACCCGAGTGTAACAAATAGAAGGTGTACCACACTTTAACATGAAAATAGGCTCCACAAACATAACACAACTAAATTCAAAACTTAGCTATAATAAAAAAATAAGTGGGTTTTCTTCCCCTTGAGGGGTTTACCAATTTAATATTAGGTTATGGTGTTCTCTCTCATAGTTATGGTTATTTGAATGTATGTTGTATGATGTTGTGCGTGCATTAATTATTGAATTGTTTATGATTTAAGTAAGTAAATATAATTTTTAATTTTTTTAAAGGAATGATTTAACTTCCCCTCGCCTTCATTGTGCTTCTAAAAAAATAAATTTAACAACCCAAGAATATTTTGATATGTGAGTCATCATCGGACACTGTTAATGTTGAATGTTGGTAGGAACAACACATCAACCTCAAAATTACAGATGTGGGGACATATTTTCACTATCATACTAAGAGTCCTAAACTTATAATCTATCATCTACTACATTCTAACTCCTTTCATGGTATTCAATATTAAAAGAGTCAAATACTTCAATCATATCACACAATGCATTCATGTACTTGTTTAACCTCTAATTTTCTATTTCATATAATTTTATGATATGTTTTACAACTAACTCAAAGTCAAATTGAACAATAAGGTCCTTAACTCCATGCCTTCTACAAATTATCAATACACGTAGGAGTGATTCATATTCAGAAATGTTATTTGTGCACTCAAAAATCAACCTGAAAGAAAAATTGAAGGGTTCATGACCCAAGGATGCTAACACAACACCAACTCCATTTCTGAGGTTAGAACAAGCTCACTCAAAAACATGGTCAATAAAGCACTAGGATCCTCCATATAATCATTAATTTCAAGGCATTGGTCATAAAAATCAGCAATACCCACAAAATTATCCAATTATATATCAATATACAAGACCTCATATGAAGCATTCATGGGATCCTCTATTAAGTGCAACATCCCGTCCTCCTGTAAAACTTGACCAGATTTTCTTCCAAGAATATTGTGAAAAAATACATATCCATATACACACTACCTCCCATACTTGTTACCCACTTTCTTTACAACAACATCCCCCACTTAGTAGGAAATTAATAATAACATTCATTGTCAATAATTTAGCAGGGGTAATCCACCAATTATATAACCAAACCTCTCACATAAAAAACAATAGGTACCTCAATAGAATACGTGGCATAACATTTCCCAAAATAACATGCTATTTTTATACCAAAGAAATTAATAACTACTGGTGGTATGATATGACATGAAGCACTTTGGAATCAACCTTCTACAATTGTCTAGAAGCCAACCATTAATAATTAGTGCAAAGAAGAAAGGCTCCACATCCAACTTGATTTATAAAAGGGAGGTACCCAACTCCAGGGGATGGTTCTACAAATTATTGACATTATTCAATCTCATTATTAGTAATAAATAAGAGGAATTAATTTTTATTAATAATATATTCCTTAGCAATAACATCCTAATTGAATCTAGGATATTAACATACTTGTTCTTTTATGCTCATAAATCCTAAGAAACTCCACCAAAGGGTTAGAGTTTTAAAAACTATATTAGGATTTGGTCTATGTCATAAATATTGTATTTAGTTGGGGATGTACTGGAAGGAAGAGTAAATACCTATTCGTAAGGAATATATTCCTTTAAAGTAGGAACAATTGGGGTAATTATACTAGAATTAGAAAAAGGTTTTTAATTGGTTCACTTTTCTTAGGATTGTCCTTGGGAACATTTGTGAGAATGGGAATTTTGGATTTGGAGGTTGGGGCAGGTCACTTGACTTTCTTATTCATCAAGTTATACTCTTTTTCTTAGAAAACAAATTCATCTATAAAAATTTCAGTTTCCTCCTTAGAAGGAATTCCACATCATACATTTTCATCATTAAAACCCTTAACTATTTGAATTCATGATTAGGAAATTAAAAATACCGAGCCATTTCAATTTCAACATTAATTTCAAAAGGGAAAGAGTACACCTTATTTACATTGGTCCAAAAATTGCCAACTATCTAGGAACAAATAATATCGTAGAAGATGTAACCTATTCAAAGTTTTCCTAATGTTCAAGAAAACATGCATCACCAAAATTAGATTCAGGAATATCCTCATCTTAAGTTGGCTTCGTATAAGGAAAATGAGGTAGGCAGCATCTATCATACCACCAATGGTGTGTTCCTCTTCTACAACCGCAACTATTGCCAATAATGGATCAAGAACTAATTTTTTGTCTCTAAATGAATTATTCTTATCACCTTGACCCACACGTATCTTTTCTCTATCATCAACTCTATGATCCCTTTTGGGATGATTCCCATATAGGTTTTTCCCTTGATTTTTCTATTGAATTTGATGGTTGGAAGACAAACATTATTCTACTGGATAACTTGAAGGAAATTTCCATGACTACTCTAACCAAGGTCTTAACTACCTCCTCAAGATTAGTGGATTTACTTTCTTGAGGGTTTTATAGATTAAATTTTTTAACACCCTCTCTCTATTGGGGTTTACTAACAACTTCGATATTATTCTCAATATTAATTTCCATAGTAAATTTCTCCTCAATTTTTTTGGATTTTTATCCCTTACATAATAGGAATAATTTTTTTCAAACACATTATAATACTTGATCAGACAAGATTCATCACTAGGTCTTAAAATAGATGAAATTCTTGTCAAAGTTTTGTTTAATCTTGTATTAAAATATTGCACACATTCATTAGGGTTCTTCTTTATATTCTCAAATTTTGATAAGAGAAACCTAGGGTCATTCATGTCACCATATTGGATTCTAAATGCATTTCACATTTCTTCCCAAGAATCAATTGACCCTTTAAGAAATGATTTAAACCATTCTCTAGCATCTTCCTCTAATGTGTGCACAAAGAATTTTAAACTAACAAACCCATATTCAACTTCATAGTCATTCATGATATTATGGAATAATTTGAGATGTTGATCACCACTGATGGCATTGTTTCCTTGAAACTTAGGAAATCTATTTCTAATTTCATGTGGTAATTCATTTGGATAAAAAACATACCCCAAAATTTATGGGTTCAAAGGAATTAAATTTGAAAATAGCATGGGTAGGACAAAGATCCATATTGTTATTAATGAGATGTTCGGGAGGAAAATTGGGGTTTTGTGGATTCCTCAAAGGATCAGTCTCAAAACTAAATCCTCTATTATCATTTGTAAATAAATGCATGGGTTCAAGAAGGCTGTCACCAAATTTAAATGTATAACCTTGTTGGAATAAATAATGAAGGTGATACTTTGAGAGCTATTTTATTTATAACTCTCGGAGGAGATAGAATAATATTAAACCAAGGGTAAATTATATAAATTAGATGGTTATGTCGGCTTTACCTTTTTGATATTTTTCCTTCTACTGGTGTCCATATATTCTTATTCCTTCTTTTTTATGTATTTAGTTTGAGATGAAGATTCTTAGTATGATCTGAATTGAAAGAAAACCTTACTCCTAGTTTTACAACATGTAGATTTATTAGTAGAATATATCAAACAATACAACACCGGTCTAATCCATAATAAAGGATGGATTCACCACTACATATTTAAACTCTATAAATGTTAGATTAAATCTAAATATTGCAATTTAAAATAATTATATAAATAAAAAAGAAGAACCAATTTGATAAAACATTGTAAAACCATTAAATATTAATGAAAACCACGAAACAATATTATAAATAAGATAAGACGTAGTTCCACGAAACCACACCATAAGTGTGTTGGTTAAAAATTTTACACCCCACATATTTAGAAACAATTCAAAAATAAATTACTTAAAGTGTGATAGAAGGATTATGTTTTGTTTGAAGCCGGGGCCATATTTAACACTTTTTCATCACCAGGTCCTTGAAATGACTGGGAGGAACACACAAAGGAAGTGGATAACTCCTACTTTCAGTTTTTTCCTGAAATTAGGGTGAGAAAACCCAAAGGTTAGCTTGAATGAAAGAGGGATAAATTGAATTAATCTCCTAAAAATATTAGTAGGTTAATCTAAAAAAATTATAACCATATATGCAATGTTCATTGAGAGAGTTGTCACAAAAACATTACATACACTTAATACATTAGACACAATATACTAAAGATAGAAAACATATGATCCCAAGAATAATTCAAATTATGTTGTTGAAAACTTTGTATGAATTGTTATTAGTGATCCTAAACTTCAAAAATCATAGCAAAAACACTTACAATATGCGGGATACGTGTAATTTTCATGTAAACACATGTAAAATGATTTGAGTTATTATGATTTATAGAGGTAGGATGGAAGAATACTTAGTTAGAAAAGAGGGGAAGTTAGATATAAATGGGTATAAATATTGGTGTCTACCAATTCAGCCATGACATTAAAAATCTAAAATAATAGAGATTAAGATGATGTAAATGTCAATGGGGCATTTGCATTCATTGATACCAAATTCTTGTAAATACTACCGCATTACCTTTTAAATCTCAACTATAAACACTTGTGCATAATATTAAATGAAACATCTACTACTTTAATAAAAAAACCTCAAGATACACTCATGAGTTAGAAGAAATCATCCCCAAATAATATTGTAAGAAGGATTTTAAAATTGAGAAAATATTACAAAGTAACACTACAATACTGCATTCATTCAATAACCATTCAATTACAAAAACTAGGAAGAATTCCTTTTCATTTAATTGAATCAATAAAAATAAGATCACATTAGAACTTACATTCATTAAATATACTCTCATACATCTTCAAGAATTCCTAGTTGAACATGGTATAAAACTATGTATATTTAAATTTGACAAGCGAGACATGCAAACGATGCTCTCAATTCCTGCTAACGACTATACAATGTAATCATCTTAGCCTAAACCAAAAAATTAGAACCCTTATAATGAATAAATTTCTTCATTATTATAAAAAACTTTACCCTAAGGGAATATACTTAGATGCCCTTCTAGAAAAAATAAAAAACTAGAAAAGGAGGGATTGCGGTCTAAGATGTACAAAAATGGATGGAGAGGTAGTTCCAATTGAAAAGATTTAATATTTTTATTCTAGGATGGAGTGGTTTTAAATAATGATTGAATCCATGGAATGAAGGTGAATATTATTTCTTTCCAATAATCCTTTTTTCCTTTACTACTCTCTTATTATTCCAAACATGCTCATAGGATTTTTTTTTCTATGAAATCATTCGATTCAATTTCTCCTTTTTAAATGAATAGTGAATTGTGAAAGAATAAATAATGGGGAAAATAAGAAAGAAGAGGGAAATTAAGAAGATTCAAGGTTGATTTTATCACTCCTCCTTTGTTCCTCTAACTTATCCATGTATGCATCCAATATTTTAAATGTCTCTACAATAGGATCTTCATCGGGCCTAGTATGATAAAGAAATATTGTTTCTTGCTTAATTTATTTTGTCAAAATCAATTGAAATAACCTTCTTCTTCTTTGCTCTTTTATCCAACTTATTTATATGTCCTTATAAATGAATAAACCTTTGAATAGATGAATAATCAAAATCTTTAGAAGACCCCAACTCACCCCCAATATGTTCTGAAGAGTTTCGATCAACTTATTCACATTTGTAGCTCCTAGGGTGTGAGTATCCTAGATGGGAAGCATTTTCTCAATCTTAAAATCAATGTCATCAATATACTTCCCTGATTTATCCCTTATGTCTTGGATTTTTCTTATGTAACCTCCCTAAGTGTTCATCCTTAATTTTATGGCTCTCTCATACTCATACTACCTTCCTCTACAATATGAGGGAATAATGCCTTCATTTTCCATAATATCATAATTCACAAAATTAATGGCTTCGATTTGGCAATATTCCATCCCAACACTCCATATCATTATGAATATTTTTAATCTATTCCTTAACAACCTCAAATTTATCTCGACACTTTTTTATAGAAATCAGTTACATTTTTCAAGACCTTGTTGTCTATTTTGATCAATTCCTCTCCCCA
Source organism: Taxus wallichiana var. yunnanensis (assembly GCA_018340775.1). Classification (NCBI taxonomy): domain Eukaryota; kingdom Viridiplantae; phylum Streptophyta; class Pinopsida; order Cupressales; family Taxaceae; genus Taxus; species Taxus wallichiana. The sequence goes on from CM031237.1 coordinate 526,333,924, forward strand.
CTTATTTGTAACCTCTTCCCTACATATTAATTTATTAGTAATCAAAATGTATTAGGGGTGATGGAAAAAAATACTTCTCGAGTCTCAGTAGGAGGTTCCAACAATTTTTACACATAGCTTGACAAGATATCAAAATTTTCTTTTAGTTGTCTCTTTATCTCATTATCTTTATCTATTTTCTAGAAGAGGCCTCCCATTTTCAAATTTGACCTCATGCTTTAGAACCTTAGTGGGTGGTTTCCCCTATGGGATTTGTGTAATTTTTAATAAGGAGTAGCATCATCCATTAATATGTCACCTTGTGGAGTAGAAATATCCAAAATTTTATCCCATTATGTCCCCACCATAGTTCTTAACATAATTCTAGAATTTTTAGTTATGTACTTTGTCTCACGAGAGATGACGCTTTGGATTTCCACATCTTACAACTTTACCTTTACATTTTTCTTCCTTAAGAGTGCTGCTCCTAATCATCCTAGACTAAGGGTATTTCCCTCTCTGTTGGACATTGTCATGTTTTTTCATTGATTTTAAGTGTTATATTAATGTCAAATGGAGTCATCAATATTCATTTAGTTAGTATGATGTGTCAAGATGAGTTGCATTATTATAGCATGGTGTCTAGGAAAGTATGCATGATTCTTCAGCCGATTCAAGAAAGAAGGTGTCATAGTGTGAGTTACAAAGGTGTTCCAAAGTTTTTATGAGGTCCAACAGGCTTAGGATGATGTTTTAAAAGTGTTAGTGGGTCTACATGGTGAAAACAAGATTAGTTTCAGTGAGTCATGTTTTGGAAGAGGTCATTTTAGGTCTTGTTTTTGACTTAGTGGATGCATGGCATGAAGGAAAGAAGAAAGAATACCAAAAGTAAGTCAAGGTATACATGTGGAATGTGTTATAATGTTTCATATAAAGTGTTGTAGGTTTCAAAGGTTAGATTTTAGATGTATAATGCAAGTTCAAGGTCCTTTGAAGCAAGAATAGTGAAGACAAGGCATGTAAGCATGGGTAAGTCATGTTGTATGGAGAGTTTCAAGTATGATTCAATATGTATGAGAATTAGAGATCATAAATCATGTGTGTTATGGTGTTGTGTTTCAATTTTTAGGTCCAAGTGATGAATATTTTTGAAGATATTGAGTTTGTACACAAACCATGTTTTCAAAGGTGTTTTAAAAACTAAATCTTGAATTTTTGTTAGTTAGAGAATTGGTAAATATAAATAGAACACATAGGCTATGTGCAGGATACACATATGTGAGGATTAGAGCAATGCGCAAAGGGGGTACAATTGGAAAACAAGTTGGTGCGCGAGGATGCGTGTAAGAGCAAGTACTTGGTCATTTTTTAAAAGTTAGGGCTAAAATAGAAAAATAGAGTTAGATTTCCAATCAAGAAAAGGTCTAAAAATAGATAAAAACAAGATGAATTGGTAGCCAAGCAAGGGTTATGATTGGGAAAGCACATGCATAGTAAGAATAAGGATAATGCATGAGGATGTCTAATAATAGGATTAAAACATGTTGTATAATTGGTTTAATCTATTATTAGCATAGAATGTAAAAAACATGCAAGCTTTGTAAGCATGACTATTATTAGGAAAGAAAGCATGTAAGCGGTGAAGGGAATGTCCCCAACCTATAAATATTGATGATGTATTGATATTTTTAAATTATAGAGTGGAGTGTTTGTATTTTGTGAGTACAGAGAAATTAATATAAGTATGATATAAGTCTCAGTATAGGTGCACTATAAACGCAACATTAGTTTATATTATGAATACACGGAATAATACTTCAATATATTCATTTGACAGTGTTTACATATATATAGGATTAGGAAATCCTATTATTAAGCTCAAGATTCCTATAAACTCTCAACTACATAACCATCCTATAATCTCTTACAGCTATTTTACAGGTGTGTTCACACAACCACCAAACCTATTTACATATTAAATATCGTGAGTTGTTAAAATAACTCCAATTAATATATTATTGTTTATATAACAATAATATAACCAACTAATTATTATTTACCTTTTGGTAAACATCCCACTATAATGTAAAAATATATTTCCTAACATTCCTCCCTTTAATATTTACATGGTAGCAAATAAATTTTGCACTTCCTTTGCAACATGCCACCCGTGCTTGCACATGATCTTGTACACAATCAAACGAAGGTAGAAGAAGGAACACATCAAGTTCTTATCAACCATGCACTGTCGGGAACACATATGACTGACGAGGATGGGAACACACTCATGAATCATCTGCTTATCAACTAGTAACTCTAGGGAACACATCTGACCTAACAAAGTGTGGGAACTCAATCAGAACACATTTGAGCATCCTTTAATGGCTTTCGGAGGCTAACCAAAAACCTAGGTATAAAAAGGAACACATCTAACTGTTCAACCTCATCAAGACTCATGATGCTACATTTCACTGTGCTATTTTCTCTTCACTATGTTTTTACATTGGGGAATTTATGTAGGAATAACCACATACCAGTGAACAGGAACATACCACATCTGTTCTTATTTTTCACACCATGCTAAAATGCTGAAATCCACACTATCTTTGCCGCAATAGGTACTACGAAAATTGAAGCACACAACCGAAAGAAAATTCATGCCAAAAATGCCACCACAGATCTGTGCGGCACCTATCGTTGGTGATTGACAAGAGGTTGTTATCGACCTCTAGCCTCCGATGCCTCCATCCTCCAATAACATGCTACTAACTCAACCGGATTTGGATATGAAGCTCAATTGTTTACACATTGTTTATTATATCTTCCCTCCCGCAATGTGAAACACTTTATTTTTTCGGACGTCGGGTAACACCAAAAATGCACTGTAAGGAAATTTTTTACAATTTTTGACATTGACATGATGAGGCTAAAAAGGTATTTTTCAAACATCATATTTTTCAACGAAATTTGAATCAATGCAATGAGGATAGAAAAAAACACTTTTGCAAAAAACGGAACTCAATTTTGAGGTACCTAGCAAAAGTTATTAAGGTTTTAATTTCCCATAAAAAGGCCCAATTTGAATTAAAATTGGATCAATGATTAAAAAATTACTCGGATGGAGAGAAAATTTATTGTGTGACCACTTGTTGGAACTGAGAGGAAATGAGGATTCCAAAAATGTCAAAGGCTCAAAAACTAGTATCGGAAAACTATTAATTTGGCTAAAAATGTAATAATTGCCTTTAAAATGTAATTATTAAACAAAAACTATAGTAAAATTAATTTTTCGAACTATAGTCTTTGCTAAAAATTAAAAAAATAGCCAATCACAAATGGCTGCAAAAACTCATGGCTTCATTGAAGTGACAAAATGATTTGCTGATAATTCGACAACTAGAGCTCCATTTTATAAAATAAAAATGTGTTGGAAAGGTGCTTTCAATATCTCTACAATGGTACCAACAAAATTTGATTTCATCACCTGACCTAAAATCTGTTCATGACTAAGTTTTACTTGAATTTGGAGTTGTTCTTCATGCCTGAACTACAAAAGGTCACGGTCTGCACGTTTCTTAATTCTTTGTGATTTCTATTCACCGCTCCTTGCAAGACTTTTCTCAAAATGAACTATGGTAATGTGCAGGTCCTTTGATGAGAAGGCCAAGTTAAATGTATGTTGATTCAATCCCCAAACTCTAATCATTGGGATCTACTAAAAGAATGAGACAACGTGGAGACGTCAAGTTCTTTGTATTCATTAATGCAAAGTTGAGTCGATATTTTAATCCAAGTCATTCAAATGTCCAATGCCTTCAAATATGTAATGATATTTTAAAAAAATACTCCCGATCTGCTACCCGTGCACACAAACTGATTAATAATAGAGATTTTTCTTTAGAATTGGAGTTGTGCAGAGAAGCATCGATTCTAGATACGAGATGGAAAAATTACTAATAAAATTATTCATACAAAACCAAGTGATATCTGCAAGGGCCAAATCTTTAACAAATTGCACAAAGATGTCAAGATAGGCTATGAGTTACTATTGCCAACAAATCGAATGCCAGTGAATCAAGGCATCACCAATTCACATGGGGACAATTTGGAAAGATTGAATAAACTCATATATCAACACTGACTTCTCGTCTGATTATAATGCATTAGATTTATGGAAGAAATACCATCATATTCACACCTAATAAAAAAATTTCTTTGGCTGGGTGCTATCAATAAAAATGAAATGAATCGAATATCATATACTAATACTCACAATAAAAAATATTGTACAAAACATTTTGACATGAAGACTATCATAAATAAGGAAACCGTATGCTGTACAACTACCCTCTACTAGTATTAAAACTCTATAATGTCACTCGATACAAATATAAACACAATATTAGTTTATATTATGAATACACAAGAATAATACTTCAATATATTCATTCGAGAGTGTTTATATATATAGGATTAGGACATCCTATTCTTAAGCTCAAGCTTCCTATAAACTCTCAACTACATAACCACCCTAGAATCTCTCACACCTATTTTACGGGTGTTCACACAACCACCAAACCTATTTACATATTAAATATCTATGAGTTGTTAAAACAACTCCAACTAATATATTATTGTTTATATAACAATAATATAACTAACTAATTATTATTTACCTTTCGGTAAACATCCCACTATAATGTAAACATTATATTTCCTAACATGTGCATGGTCCAACGCAGTATGCATTTAACTATATTGTAGTCAACTACTTGTTTTTGTATTGAACATGGTATTTTACAATGGATAAGTGATTGTATTTTTCATAAGTGCATTGAGATATTAGTTGTTAGCTACAATGAATTATTTCCTTATTATGTGTTTTTGAACTTCAATTTTATGATGATTATTTATGCATGAATGAATATCTTGGTTATGAACATAGAAAAAATGCATGCTAACCTTCCGATAGGTATAAAAAGGAAGGACTCGGTGGTTGCGTACACTTTGGGTGAACAGATTAGGCTTGTCTGGATGAGGTGCTAATGCTCATAGCTATTAAGGGGGTAAATAAAGACTACATTTTGGTTCTGTTTCCAGGACATCTTTTCAATTTATCTATCAAGATGTTTCATACAGATGGCATAGTGAATATCTTTGTAGAGTATTAAGATCCATATATAAGATGGTTAATACACTTTTACACAAATATATAGCACAAGACTTGATTTTAACACGTGAAAGTGGGTGAAAAATAATTTGTATGACTTTTTATATGAGATGTTATTTAGTTTCTTCCCAAGAGAGTTATACCATTGGTGGAAGCTTATGTATTGAACACTTTGAGTGTCAAAGACTAAATTTACAAACCAAATTTGTCTCCTTTTTCTCAATTACATTTTTTCCACGCCTCACCGCCCAATTGACCAATTGATCTTGCCAAGTCCAAATTGTGACCAAACATTGACCAACAAATTTTTTTCATATGGGCTATGTTTTCTACATTCTTTTAGTCGATAGAAATCTCTTCAAATTATCTTCCATATTGTAGTGATCCCGGGTTGTTTTGGGAAAATTTTATTCTCTAAATTTTTGTTGGGATCACACCTCCCCACTAAGGAGACTTTTTGTCCCAAAAATATTTTGTTTTCTTTGCTCCTTCGATTGAGAACCTTGGTGTTTTCTCAAATATATCTCTATAGCTGAAATAATAGCCTTTGAACTACTCCTCTACCACTTGGACAATTGGTTTGATCTCTACGACCTATGGCATTCAGTTTCACCACCTTCTTTTACACCACATTGTTAGTTTTCTTGACTTTTACACCTCTTGTTGACCTCCACTCTATTACACGGCTTCCCGGATCTACGCAATGCTAAGTGAGAGTGTGTATGGTTTTGAAAATGATGATCATCTTCCACTTTGTTACATGGATACCTACCTCTATGCAGAGCTAAGTTCACACCTAACCTTGTTAATGCACTCTTCAATGGTGTAACCCTCCTTCATGACCTCTAAGCATTTTAACTTGGCGATACACCCATTATAAGAGTCGGGTAATTTGTGACTACTTGTAAGGGAGCATTGATTACCAATTTTTACAAGGAACACTAGACATTTTGAAACTATCATGAAGTTTTTATATATTTGGTAACTCCAGTCCATTGTCACTTCCTCTATATGAAAATCTTCACTGCAAAGATTGACATTTGGTGCATGTATAATTTATTACAAGAAAAAAATTTGATACTTTACAACATTATGATTAGTACATAATTTGGCCCTTTTTATAAGGTCTTACATATGCAAGTATCACAAATACAGATAATGCCCTAAAATGCATATTTTTAGTTTATTATAGAAATATAAGCATGGGTATGTTTTATTTTATTAAACCCAATAAAATTCTCAAGGATATAATCAAAATATATGACTATTTTTACTACCACCTAGATTCCATATTTGTACCTAAACCTAGTTGGGTATCTGGATGCCTCGATTGGCCCTAAAAATATTTTTTTGTAATCTGGGACTAGATGGCCCCTGAGAGTAAGAGTCTAACGAATTGTTGATGTATCCATTTTGGGGTTTCATAATACAACTAGTGTTAACCTCCAAAATCAACATGTGATTCAATCAAAGTTCTAGGCCCTCTCCAATATTCACGATGAATTCCGATGTGATGTGAGGTATAATTTTCCCAAGAATATCTCATCCATCTCCACTAGGAAAATGTCAAGATTCAAGGCATCCAAAACTTTCCTCCAATGGTGTACCACATAGTGCAATAAATTTATGCAATCCCCTAGATACAACCATCTTGAGTGTCATAGGTTTTGGCACATGGAAGAATTCTTAGTGGTATGCTTAGTTGACATACCAAGTCAAATGTGATGTATCTCAATATGATATCCCAATTAAACATGAGCCACATATTATTACCTTCATCAACCACAAGTATATTATATTTCAAAGTCCTTGCTGATTTTAAGATGATGTCCTTTGTTGTCACAAGGGTGTCTTCGATAATAATGCTGATTTACATTGGTACCTTTAGGAGATTTAACCTTGGTTATAGTTTTCTTGTGAAATCAATGGGGTTCCCAATCAAAGTTTCTATGCCAACAACTTTCTAAATCATGTCCATGTTTTTTGCAGTGACTACACACTATCTAGTTAGGTGATGGTGATGGTGATCTCTCCATTCGTCATTTCCTTGGTCAAATTTCCTTAGCCATCTTACCGGTAATATTTTGTATCTTAGTTATGCGTATTGTAAATCTTATAATAAATAAATAAAATTTTCATCATTGTGCATTGTAAGAGAGGGAAATTTTAGACATCATGATTCTTGTGGCAAATCTCACAAGACTATAATAGTGCACACACATTTTTACACGTAAATCTATCATTAGTATGCACTTCCATATCACAATCGGTGTACCATAACCCACTTATTATATCATGTGCGAATTGGAAAAAATGTTTTCCAAATACTTAGCCATAGATACTATTTTCACTTGAAGGAAAGGGATCATTCAAGTATCTGCACTCCCAACTACTTCAACACACAGAGCTACTTCCAAAGCCTCATGCAGATCAGTGTATGTCTTATGTTATAAATCCCTTCAAAATGGAGTCAACAATCCTCTAATGAACCATTGTGCATGTTATCTCTAATGAATATAATAAGATAGATTGGACAAGAGATTCTTAAAATTTGCATCATGATCCCTCACACTTTAAGACAAGACCTAATTGATATCTTGTAGTGCACTAATACTCTATTGCTCAAACTCTAGAATGTGGAATTCAGAGATAGAAATAAAACATGCAAAGCATCATAGTCCACCATAGTCTAGTGTGGATCATAATTTCTATACCAATTGTGTGTGTGCCCTTAAAGTGTGGTGGAAAATTGACTTGCCTTTCTATTAGGAGTTGTAATAGCTTTATATTTCCATAATAATTGACACTTGTGCATGTGATTAGTAGCATCCTCCACACCTTTATACTATAGTAATACATGAGACATCTAAAAGTATACTTGAGGTGTTTATTGGTGTGGTTGTTAAGGTAGTGTCTACTGAGGCTAATTCGTTGGTGGTTTTTGGGAGGGTGTTGTGGTGGTGGTACCTACCACCGGTTAGGACCAAACCCAAGTCCTGAGCCTCCACCAGGATTTCCTCTACACTGTGGCTGACCTGAACCTCATGTGCCTCTTGTCATGGTCTATGGTATTGTAGATGAAATCCCTTATGTCTCGGATGTTGTGTTGAATTGGATACCCAATGTCCATGTGATAGTCGCACCTATAGGATTACTTCCAATGGTCTACATGCCAACACTCTGTCATGATGATGTGCCTATGAAAAATCCTCCAAAAGTACTCCTAAACACTAGTGCTTATTGCACTAATATATGCATGTCTCTAATCTCCTGCACTTCCAGGTCTGAAACTAGAATATGCCTACATGTATCTCCTTCCCAATTTGGAGGACCTTCTTGCACTCCTTTACTATGGTGCTCTTCAACAACTACCTCTAGATATAGAACACCTTAAATAAGGGATAGGTGGCCATACTAGGTCATATGTGCACCCATGGTTCTCATTTTCTCCTATGATGCACTCTCATCTGAAGCTAATGGAGTATCTCTACTACGCTTTCAAAATTTCGGGAGGACATAATACTATGGGTCATCGTCTTCCACTGGGATCTTGTAAATTCTTCCAGTCATCATTCTTCTCGACAATACTACTGTATAAATTTCCCTCTATGACACTTCATTATAATTGAGTCATATTTCCTCTCTCTTCCTTTCTTCCTCCAAGGTCTCCACCATCCTTTCCAAAAATTCTCCTTCCCCCACGTAGAGGATATTTATCTACCCATAGGTAGGTTCTAGTTTCACAGCTCTACCATCAAGATCTTGATAGCTAAGGGCATCACACATAAATAGGATCCTCTTGGCTCACATAAAAACCAAAATCCTTCTTCATATGGAAAATAATATGTAAAGATTACGTATTCCAAAGTATAGTTGCAATACACCTTCCCAACAACAATTTACAACTCTATTCCACGTCTCGATTGAATAAAAAGAGTCTCGATAATATTCTCATGTCTAAACTCTCGAGTAGTATCTGGATACTTGATATGAATAATATAATCTCTCCCGATGAGTGGTTTTGATTTAAGAGGATCACGTGTGCACGCTACCATAGTAACAAACATAGGTTGTAATTTGGTATCATGCATCTTCTAAGGTACCCATTGTTCATTCTTCATGTAATTTACCTTGATCATCTACAACCCCTTTTCCTTATTTTTATTCTTACACATATGTTTGTAAAGGTCAGGAAATCCTCAACCTTATGTTACTTTCCACAATACACACATACCTAATTTTGTGGACACTTGCACTGGTAATGATATGGGGATCCACAAGTATAACAAGTCCCATGCATAAATCTTCCTCTACCACCATGACCTCTACTCCTATATCCATCTTAGAATCCACCATCTCTAATATTGTGTCATTCATTAGGATTTCCTTCTGCACACCTAAGAGCTACTAATCACTACTATGCATGTCACGTAATCCAAACTCACATGCCTCATGAATTTTTTTCTATTAATGATCCTAAAAATTTGGCCAATTTTTCTCACCTTAAACCCCTATAGGCGGTTTTTTAATTTTCCAATTTCACCCCAAAATATATTATCATCATAATAAAAATGTAATGAGAAAAGGGAAAACACTATAAGTGGTTGATAATAGAGTTCGACCACAAATGCCCGCGTCTCTGGGTTTAATAGATGAATTTATTCATTATAAAATATCTTATTAAAAGTATAATTACACTCACGATACTTACAATGAACATTCTCGTACCTCTATAACCTCATTTTCCAGTTGAATCTATGATCCCAAACTATTTTTGGAAAACTCAAGGTACAGCCTCTCATGAACTTCCGATTTTACACCTATCAAAACAAAGTCGAGTTTTGTTAGTGGTCCACTTCCTTCATGTTGTCACCTTCCAAATTACCCTCTTTTGAATTCAAGTTTCACAAATTTTGAGTTAGTACCTTGGATTTTTGGATCGAGTCGAGCCTAGTATTGTTTGCAATTTTCCATTCCATGGAGAAAAATTTGAAAGTTAGGCATAACGGTGGAGTTTTTTTCCCTTATTTTTATTTTCTTCCTATAGTCAAGATTGATAGGCATATCTTCCCCATTAATTTTTCCCCCAACATCCACGGGTAGTACGTGGACATCTCTGATTGGATGCGGTATGGCCATGTTTCAAGCAAACAACGGAAGCCTCCATGTGTCCAAATGACACATCTCCAAGGGTAGGGCCCAAGGGACAATATTTAAATAAGCATAGGTTTTCCACATGTCCCAAGACAAAAATGAAGACAGAAAAATCCCAAATCAGCTATGGAAGGTTCAATGGACAATGCCATGTGCCTCATCGGAATGACTTCAAGTGTCAAACCGGGGCAATTCTCAAACTTTTTCTAGTCCTCCATGTGTCATAGGTCCAAAAAGGGACATAACCAGTTATTTAAATTGACTAAGTATGAATGGATCAGAGGAATCCTCCACATGCTCAGCGGCATGATTTCAGAATTGAAACCAAAAGGCTAGTTTCCAAATGAGTGCTAGCTCGCCACGTAGTCAGAGTCAATGGAGAGATAGAGTTGGCCATTGAAAATTCCAGGACCGGTGGAAGAAGCCATACATCTGATCGACGTAATTTTAGGAGGTGCTTCCAATGTAGAAACTCAAATGATTTCCAGCTCGCAACATGTCTAGGGGTCAACATAATTCAAGCAGAAATAGACACAAATCGGCTAAGTATAAAAGAACTAGTGGAGCTCTCCACGTGTCAGCCTAGCATAAATTCAAAGGAAAAAAATGCAAAAGGTGTCCACAGGCCCGCTTTAATCAAAATATCTCCCACGTGGATGACCCAAAGTTAAATTTATAAAAGTAGATTGAATGACCCATAGTTAAGCTCGGAAAAATAATGTAACGGCCGTATATTAGAAAATCTAGTTTTTTTCTGCCATTAACATTTCTTTATAAATCAAGAATTCGAGAAGGGTATGAATGATTGGAATGATTTACAACCATTTCTTTCTTGTTTGAGGAATTTGTAACCGTCTCTTGCAAGATATTTTAGAGGCTTTCTAAGCCATTATACGGGTTGGAATTTTGATATTCTGAAACTATAATTTTGAGTTTAAAGAAATCAATACAAGGGTTTTCCCATTTTCCCTCTATTTTCTCTTTCCTTCTTGCTCTGATCTATGAATCATTTAATCCTAGCATACTTAGAAACTTTATGTTCTAGTTTATACAATCTCAAGAAATTTGAGTCTATGGATTATTCCTATTATAAACGTGAATGGTTCTATTATGTATCTCATTTGCTCAATACGTATAAGGGTTTTATATTCAATCTCATTTCCTGAAAGTATAGTCTTCTTCTACCTCCCTCCTCTCTTCAAGTCTTCTATCCTAAGGTATTGATAAGTTTCCAGGCATAAAACACATTTCAAGATATCGGGAAACCACCATTAAATGAAATATTATGTATTTGTACATAGGTTTTTCCCTTGCTTTCAATAAGGGAACCTCTCCCATTAAAGAGGAGGGACTTGCTTGTCCCCTGACTGTGGTTTCATTCCAAGTGCAAATCTAAAACCCAAAAATTTTTGGTGACTCTGCTAGGGATTTGTTCAACAAATTTCATTTCTAAAAAGAACAACTAAGTCGATCATTTCTTTGATCTGCCGACTCTAAGATACACTCGTGGTAGAAGGGATCTTTGAATTGAAGATCCCCAATTTCAAATCTTGGATCAACAAGGTTTTCAAATCCCTCCAAAACAATAAATAGAATAGCTTTCTCCTCAAGCACACCCCTATTGAAGATAGAGCTTATGGTAGTAGCATTCCTTAAGCACAACTTAGCCCTAATCTTCGTGCCCTAGTTATTGCTGGTGTCTCAATTTCACTTCAAGAAATATTTCCAAGGATGTTAGCACCTTAGCCTTGGGGACAAAGAGTTGGGCCTCTAGCTCTTCCTCAACCATTGCATGAGTTACCTAGGGGCAACAGGAAGAATTTTTCCAAATTTAGAGGTGATGGAAAAGTGCACCCTGATGAACACATTACGGCGTTCATTGTTCCAGGTGGGGTCCTTGGATTTGAACACGAGGATGTATCTGTTAGACTATTTGTAGATACCTTGCAAGGTAATGTTGTAGATTGGTTTTACCATCTTCCTGATGGGACCATCACTTATTGGACTACTATGATGACTGAATTTGAGCGGTGTTTCAAACTTGCTAAAGATGTGCATGCTTTTCTAGCTCATATTTCTCAAATCAAGAAGGATCCACGTGATCCTATAAGAGAATTTGTGTCCAAGTTCAACAAGTTGATTAACAAGATTCAACTAAATAATAGGCTTGTTGATTAGATTAAGAAGTGTTTCTTCTTGAATGCTTAATTTCGAAGTAATTTATGCCCCGAGGAGAAAAATCTTGCAACTTTGGATGCTTTGATTAGAGATTGGCTATTAGTGTGGAAGATGACTTGATCATATCGCAATCTGAAAATGGAGTCTTTCAAATCCAAAGTATCTTCTTCTTCCCCTTCTCCTAGAGGTAATGTAGATCAGTTGGTGTGAAATCGGCTAATGACCTCATTACCATCAAGAAACAATTAGCTCAAGATTTTCCATATCAATATGTTCCAAGGAAGAAATTTTAGCACAGGAACCACTTGCCCTCTTCTAAAACCAAGTTGGCCATTAAAGGTCCACCCCTCAATGTACTTGTCAATGCTACTTGTGAGGTTCTTGAGCCTGATGATGAGGAAGAAAATGGGCTCTACGATGAACAAGAAGAGGAAGAAGGTGAAGAGATGGAGGAGCCTGGTGGTTCTCGAGTTCATTTCCTCACCAAAGGTGTGGATGATGAAGATGATTATGATGATGTAGTGGCTACAATGAATAGTGAGTCATATTCTGTTATGACCTGGGAGTAGACCAAAAAAAAGGAAAAAGTGGTGAAACCTACAAAATGATCCAAGGATAACCCCATCACCATCTCGGTGATTGCAAGAAGGGGAGCTCCTATTCCTACTACTTCCACCCAAAAGGTAAGCTCTGCTAGTCCTTGTCCCTCTACTTACGCTTCAAAATTCCCTCGTCCAACAAATGATAAAGATGATAGATCAAAATCTCCTCCTACTCTTAGTAGTGATTCCCCATCCACATCTGAATCTTTTGACATTATAGACCATCTTAAAAAGATCAAGATTTAGATTTCTAAGGAAGAGTTTTATCAAACCCATCCTAAAGCCTTTCCCAAAATGGTTAACTTTGTAAATTCTACATCCGAGTCTCATCTAATACTTCTAAGGGCCTTTTACCCACCCCCTCTTCCTCACCTCAATCAAGCCTTGTGTTTGTAGTCACTTCCCCTAATGAGAAAATTAAACCATTCTATGTGACCCTTCTCATAGCTGGCCACAAACTCAGTATCGTGTCATAGATTCAAGAGCATCAGATAATGTAATGCCTGCAAAAGTGGCTCATGCTTTGGGTCTAACCCTAACCCACACTTATGGCTCTTGCTATTCCATGGAATGTAAGAAATTACCTTTTTGGGCAAAATTAAAGATGCACAAGTAGCTTTTGTTGCTTTTCTAGAGAAAAGGGTCTTAGCCACCATTTTGGTAGCTGATATTCCTCCTTCATATGGGATGTTGTTGAGTAGAAATTTCTATAAGGAGGTAGGAGGGGAAATTCAAATGGATTGGTCACATGCCTTGATCCCTATCAATAGGAAGATGAAGAAGCTCTTGGTGAGAAATAAGAAAAGTATATTGTGTAAAAGATAGAAGATCCTAAAGCACAAGTACTCTATGTAAATATAGGGCATGGTAACTATATAATCATGTCACAAAATGAGGCAAGTCTATCAAAGGGAGTGTTTCATGACCCTAATGGTGTGTGGAATTTGTATTTTGATGGGATCTGCTCTTCGGATGGTTTTGAAGCTGGTGTAGTGCTCATTTCCCCTAGGGGTAAGGTTCATCCTTTCTCCTTCAAGTTTTAGTTTGAAAATACCAACAATACTGCTGAGTATGAGGCCCTCATTCTTGGATTGAGCATGGCAAAGGAAATGGGAGTGAATAACCTTCTTTCTCATGGAGATGTAGAGATAATTGTAAAATAAGTCGAGACATTTATCGGGTAAAGAAAAGAAGGTTAAAGCACTACAAGAATCTGGTATGGGATTCCATTGAATTCCTTAATGCTATTTTCCATTGAAGTCGTGCGAGGAAAGGAACACTAAGGCTGATTCTGTAGTTGTTTTGGGGTCTTTGTTGATTCCTCATCTTGATTTCCCTCAAGAGAAATTCACCATTGAGATGATCCATAGACCTAGTGTGCCCGACAATGAAAAATAATTGGCAAGTTTTCAATGATGACCAACATTTTATTTATTTCTTGGAGCTCGAGACAAATTTGATCAGCTATAATTTGAAGGAAGTGACAATCTACCTAGAGAGTGTGTGTCATTCAAATGAAAAGGTTGTCAAAGAAGAGATGGATCAAGATGGATGCATCAAACTGAAAGACAACAAAATCCCTAAAGGGATGGTGAGTTTAGAGGATATTTTTGATAAAGATAACAGATATATAAAGTCTAAAGTTTCTCAAGGATCCCGACAATCTACTGAGACTGAGAAAGTGAATATTGGGAGTCTTGATGATCCCAAAATGGTCAACATTGGAAAATGTTGCACTCAGGAAGAGAAAAAGAAGGTGGTGAATTTGTTGAAGAGGTATGTTGATGTTTTGGCTTACTCTTATGATGATCTTAAGGCTTTTCATCCTAAATAAATGCAACATTTCATTCCTCTTAATCCTGGGATCAAAACCTTTAAAAATAAGCAAAGGCAATATAATCCAAAGATAGCTGATATAATTTTCCAAGAAATGTAAAATCTTCTAAAGGATAAGATCATCTTCCCCATCCACCATTCAATGTGGATTGCTAATATAGTTCCTGTTAGGAAGAAGAATGGTGAGATCCAGATTTGTGTGGACTTCAAAAATCTAAATCAAGGTTATTTGAAGGAAAAGTATCCTCTCCCTATGATGGACCAATTATTACAAGTTGTCATAGGCTCAAAGATGCTATATATGTTAGACGGATTCTCAGGGTACAATCAAGTAGAGGTGAATATTACATCTCAACATAAGACTACCTTTACTACTCCTTGGGGCACATTTGTATACAAAAGGATGCATTTCAATCACATCAATGCTGGTGCTACTTTCCAGAGGGCCATGGACTTGGCTTTTGGTAGTTTGAAAGGGAAATTCATTGTTGTGTATTTGGATGACTTGAAAATGTTTTCTAAGGTAAGAACATATCATTTCCAACACCTTGAAATAGTATTACGAAGTGTAGAGACACGGATTTCTTTAAACCCTAAGAATTATGTGTTTTACATCACATAAGAAAAGTTTTTGGGTCACATTGTTTCAAAGGAAGGGATCAAGATTGATCCGGAGAGATTTTAGGCCATCTAGCAAATTCCTCTCCCATCAAGTAAGAAAGGTGTCCATTCTTTCTTTGGTAAGATCAATTTCCTAAGAAGATTCATCCTTGATTTTGTAAAACTTACTATGAGAATTTCTCACATGATTTAAGGGAAGAAAACTTTTGGTTGGTCCTCTGAAGGGAAGAAATCATTTGAGGACATTAAATAGGCTATTCCAAAGACTCCAATCTTGGCATGCCCTGACTTTAGTAAAGATTTCATTATCTATTGTTATGCCACCAAAAATACCCTAGCTCTTTGTGTTAGCCCGGAAGAATGCTGAAGATCATGAGCTCCCAATTGTATTTATGAGTTATGTCTTGAAAAATCATGATCTGAATTACACCATGATGGAGAAGTGTGCTTGTACAATTGTCAAATTTATCAATCCGTTTAAGTTTTACATCCTTAATTCTCATTTTGTGGTGCTTTGGTGTTTGATACAACAATAAATCCATTCTTACTCGTAAATAATTTGGAACCAAGAGAGTTAATTGGGTAGAAAGGTGTAAGAGTATGATCTTGACATCGATGAAAAATATGGTTAAAGGCAAGGGCCTATGTGAACTCATTGCTTTGAGGGATCTGCCAAGGAGTTGTCCAAAGATGGAGTTGATGTCCCTGTTTTTTGTTCCTCAACTCGACAGATGTATGGTATGATGGCATTGCTCACTTTTTGACCTATGGAGAGTTTTCATATCACTTGAGTTCTAGAGAGAAGAGATCCATCGAAATGAGGTCTACATAATATGTGTTATGGGAGAATGCTTTGTTCAAACGAGGCATAGATGGAAGGTTTTTGAAGTGTGTAGACAAGGAGCAACAAAAGAAGTTGTTATGTACTTTTCATGACCAGGATTTTGGAGGTAATTTCTCCTTTCTTTATGTGACTCATAAAATACTTCGTGCTAGTTATTATTGGCCCACTCTATTCGAGATGCATCAAAATGGGTTGGTAAATGTGAAAATGTTTGTTGGAAGACCTAAGTTGGCTTCTTTGCCTCTCAAGCCTGCAGTGATTGAATAGCCATTTCAAAAATGGGGTTTAGACTTCATTAGAGCACTAAATCCATCTTCTAGTGTTGGGCATACCCATGTGTTGACTACCATAGATTACTTCACCAAGTGGTTGGAATCCATCCTTGTAAAGAGAACTACTTCCGAGGTAGTTTGCAACTTCATTAAGGAGAACATATTGATCAAATTTAGGACCCCAAAAAAAATTGTGACTAATAATTCTTCCAAATTTTCTTCTACTGAGATGATGGACTTTTGCTATGGGTATGGGATCTCCCTTTTTCATTCTTTAGGTTACTACCCCCAAGGGAATGGACAAGCAAAATCAATAAACAAGAACTCAAAGTGAACATAGTTAGAAACCTTGTCAATTATTCTCGGAGGAATTGGCATAAGAAGCTCCATGATGCACTTTGGGATGAAATAATTACACCCAAGAGAGCAAATTGAAATGTCTCCTTTCTAAGTGGTGTATGGTGTGGAAGCTCAACCGTCACCTTTGTGGAATTTTTGGCCTTGCATTTGATGAAAACCATTAAAGATTCAAGTTTTTCTAGTTCCTTGGACAAGAGGATCATGTACCTTCATAATCTTGATGAGGACAGATTGTAAGTGGTTAACACGATAACAACTCATCGGTTGAAAGTGAAGGCTTTGTTTTACAAGAAATCCAAACCTAGAGTTTTCCAATTGGGAGACATTGTGCTTCTTTGGGACAAAAGACATGAGCCACGAGGTGGTAAGTTTGATTCTCTTTGGCTTGGTCCTTTTAGAATCAAACATTTTTCTAGAGAGAACTCTTTTTATCTAGATTACATAGATGGATCCTCTCTCCCACTTCCTTATAGAGGGCGTGTACCTAAAGTTGTTCAATTCCTAGGTGGCTAGGAAGTCCTTTTATACACCGCATTTGGCTTCTAGTTTTGGGTCTTCCTTTTGGTTTGTTTTGTTTATTTTCATGTCTTGTGTGTGTTACCTTTTGTGGGTTTGCCTCGACAATATTTTCCCAATGGATAAGGCAACCTTGCTCTTCTTTCCCTAATTTTTTCTGTGGTTCTTGATCTTTCCTTGTTCCTCTGTCAAGTCATCCCTAAAAAGAGCCAACTATTATCGCCCTCAAAATTCCCCTCATTTGAAGTCAAGTTTCAAAATTTTGAGTTGGTACCTTGGAGTATTGGATCACGTCAAGCTTGGTATTATTTGTAATTTTCCACTCCATGGAAAAAAATTTGAAAGTCAAGTGTAATGGTGGAGTTTTTACCCCTTCTTTTTATTTTCTTCACGTAGTTAGGAATGACAGGCATATCTTCCCCATAATTTTTTTCCCTAGCATCCATGGGTAGTATGTGGACATCTCTGATTGGATACGGTATGGCCATGTTTCAAGAAAACCGTGGAAGCCTCCATGCATCCAAATGACATAGCTCTAAGGGTAGGGCCCAAGGGATAGTATTCAAATAAGTGTTGGTTTTCCAAGTTTTCTAGGACTAAAATGAAGATAGAACAAGCCCAAATCAGCTAAGTATGGAAGGTTTAGTGGACGTTGCCATGTGCCTCATCGGCATGACTTTGAGAGTCAAAGTGGGAAATTTCTCAAACTTGCGCTAGTGCTCCACATGTCCCAGGTCCAAAAAGGGATTGAACTAATTATTTAAATTGATTAATTATGAATGGATCGGTGGAAGCCTCCACATGCCTCAACAAAGGCAATTTCGAAGTGAAACCAAAAGTTCGGTTCCCAAATGAGCACCAACTCACCACGTGGTCAGAGTCAATGGAGAGATAGAGTTGACCATATTAAAGTACAAGACTGGCGTAAGAAGCCACATGTCCACATAACATAATTTTAGGAGGCATTTACAAAGTAGAAACTCAAATGAGAGCCTTCTCGCCACATGTCTAGGGGTCAACATAAGTCAAGTAGGAAATAGACTGAATCAGCTAAGTATAAAAGAACCGGTGGAGCTCTCCACATGTTAGCCTAGCACAACTTCAAAGGAAAAAAATGCAAAAGGCATCTGCAGGCCCACTTCATTCTAAATCTCTCCCATGTGGATGGCCCAAATTTAAAGTTATAAAATTAGATCGAATGGCCCATATTTAACTGGTGAAATAATGTAAGGGTTGTATATTAGAAAATTTGGTTTTTTTCGCCATTAATGTTTCTTTGCAAATCAAGAATTAGGAAGGGCACAAATGATTGGAATGATTTGTGATTTTTTCTTGCTTGTTTGAGGAAGTTGTAGCCATTTCTTGCTTTCTTGAGGAAGTTGTAACCGTCTCTTGCGAGCTATTTTAGAGGCTTTCTAAGCCATTGTACAGGGTTGGAATTTTGATATTCTGAAACTATAATTTCAAGTCTGAAGAAATCAATACAAGGGTTTCCCCTTTTTTCCTGTGTTTTCTCTTTCCTTCTTGCTCTGATCTATGAATCATTTAATCCTTGCATGCTTAGAAACTTTGTGTTCTAGTTTATACAATCTTAAGAAATTTGGGTCTATGGATTTTCTGTTATAAACGTGAATTGTTCTATTATGTATCTCATTTGATTAATACATATAACGGTTTTATCTTCCATCTATTTCCCTAAAATTATAGTCATCTTCTACCTCCCTCCTCTCTTTAAGTCTTCTATCCTCATGTATTGATAACTTTCTAGGCATAAAACACATTTCAATATATCGGAAACCACCATTGAATGAAATATTGTGTATTTGTACATAGGTTTTTCCCTTCCTTTCAATAAGGGGATCTCTCCCATTAAAGAGGAGGGACTTGTTTTTCCCTTGACTATGGTTTCATTCCAAGTACAAATCTAAAACCCAACACTTCATGACCACCAAGTAGAAATAACTTGTTCTTAATGCCTAGTGTAGAAATCAAGACTCAATGTTTCTCATCTACCAAGATGCTTTCCCTATGGCTCAAAATTATAAATATGGGTGCTTTCACTATGAAGAAGTATGGCTCTATGGTCCTTTACAAAATTGGGTGAGATAATAAATTAGCTCCACAAAATTATTACAAATATTTCCTAATATAAAATCAAGTCTTAACTCTCTCACTAAATATGCCTTAAAAAGGCCTCAATCTGTCTCCTTGACTCAAAGCTTTGCACTTGAGAGCTTATTTTGTTGAGTGTGGTATAAGGGCTCCTTATATAGCCTATTTTGGCCCATAAATGTTTGTTATATAGTTTATCACCATATCATATACCAACCAACTTGGTTTCCTAAGTTCGTTTCATTGATGTGTTACATATAGTGAGGTCACATGATCGACTCCCCCCCCCCGTTTGTTTTAAACCACCCGAATGACCACTTCATTAATATTTGACATCGTTACATGGACCATTAACCTACTATTGGCTCCCTATTGTTGCCACATGCCTTCTACAACTGCTACGACCATCGATCGTACCCCTTTCATGTCACATCCTATTTCCACATTTCTCATGTCGAGTCCTCCCTACCCACCAGTCATTTTGGTTTTGGAAATCTTATCTCACAATTGTGGGAAGTGGGGTGAGATAAGGCTTAAAATATCCCATTTTTGCTGATATAAGTCATGGTTTGGGCTATATGTGCCATTTTCTTATCATATAATATATATATATATATATATATCTTTACAGTACAATATTGTCGAGTCCGGCTCATTGATTGAGTTCTTCGAGTTGGCTAAGCTACGTGGACTTGCCAAAGTACTAACTCACTAATCAATGTAACTCGGTGCTTGATGTAACGTACAATCTACTAGTAATAACCCGGTGTGCTCGCACATCACTCACCTAGGCCGAGCACTCACCAAGCATGCAAAGGTACCATGCCCCTCTTTAGGGTTGCTTGTGTATAATTTTTTCATGATGAAGACTTAATGCATTCAGATCCATAATTAACATAACATTCTATAGAGCATATTCCATATCTAGATCTAAAGAGTAATAGATTTAAATAATAACCATAATGAATTCAATCATGCAAGAACTAGTTATACTCATGATTAACACCTTGATTCAGCCAATACACTCCATTATATTAAACACAATAAATACACAGAAGCTTATTACAATAAGTAATACCATAAGCTCATGCGTGCATCAAATATGGAAGAATAACCTCATAGTAAGTCTTATCCAGTTCTTATGTAGTCCTCCTATTCTATGCAGATCACTACATATTTATAAGGGTGGTGACTTTCCCCTCACTTTGCTCACATAATTCCCAAAATAGTCCGCATGCTGAAAATAGCCATGCAACTTTACAATAATAACCACAAATGTGAGTGCACTAACAATATATATCTTTTGGTTAATCTGGTAGTAGAAATTTTATTATTAGCTTTGAACACATGTAAAACACTTAGTATCCACTCTTCTAATAATATCCCACACATGTCATAAAATTCTTTATCTGGTTTGTGTGCTCTTTACGTTATCTCCAAAAATATCCCGTACATGTGAAAATTAATAAGTCTCGAATATTCCCTTGTATTTTGTGCGTGTGTCCTTTCCTATACTTCGCACCTCTGAATACGCTTTACTCTTGTGCGTGAATCTTACGTATGCACTCTCCCTCATATCATACTCTTTTCCACTCAACATTACCCCACATTGAACTACATTTTTACCCCGACAATGCCTGCTCTTTGAATAATAAGGAATGGAAAGAAATGAAATATTTTTTGTACAAATCATGACCTCTCATTCTTGAACATGCTCATGTCCTAACTAGAAGAATTAATTCTAGATATTATTCTTTTATATCCACTTCTAAAGTCGACATTAAGTTAGCATGACTTGTTTTCTTTGGAATGTCTGCTGTAATAGACTCCAACTCATCTTGGGAAATTTATCCCTTCTCATTTTGTAACACTAGAACAATGTTGGACATAGCAGACATTCTTCCTTCTAACAAATCCATCTTCTGCGCTATACGTTTTCTAATCTCATCCAATTTTTCCTTATGGGGGTCATGTCTTTACAAGGGCCTCACACTTTTTCTTGACTAGCACCAATATTTACATGCATCCCAAAGTCTCATCCTTCATTTCCTTCAGGACTTCATTATCTTCTACTATTGTCCTAATCCTTATTACTTGCCTCTGGATTTGCACATATGTTCAATTTTTGGTCTAATTTCTTTAGCTCCTCCTATAAGGTTTGAAGCAATGCCTCATATAACGAGATATTTCAAACTACTAAAGCCTTTTACCTCTCTGTTTCCTACTCAGGGTCCTTTGGTCCTTTGGGTTTGAAGCAATTCCTCATATTTTTAATTGGTCCATCCTCAAGCACCAAACTAACTAATGTAGGCACATAATGCATAGCGGAAGGGAAATTTTTGGGTACCTTGGGCTCTAAGTGTGGTCTTTCTTGTAGGACATGATCCCCAATATCCTCTACCATGCCGATGAGGACCCCATTTTTCTTCTTCTCTAGGTCCTTTTCTCCTTTCAAACACACTATTTCTGAATCTTTGGCAATGATCTCTTCTCTTATCACTTTGATAGTGGCAACTTTATCTACATTCCTATGTGCCACCTCTATAGATACCTTCACTAAAACATTACTCACTTGTTCATCAGTCATAATAGTTGTCTTGATGGTTACGTGCCGATTTTGTGGTGCCTTCCTCATTCTCCTTGATACAAAAGAATCTTCACACACATCAAAATCAGGCTCATCCATGTGATTTTGTATGGACCATGACAACTATTTCCTCATGCATGTGGTTTCCATGTTAGGGTCCATCAAATCCCATCCATATAAGTCCTTAAGGCCCACTATATTCTGAAATCAAATGTAAATACTTTTACTTGAGTCCTATTCATAGCCCATGACCGTGCAACACACTCTCCACTTGCCCTCTTTGATCTTGGCCCCTTGGGAACTTGAGTGCCAAGATTTGGTTTTCGATCCTCTATATCCTAAGAAGTATATTTCTCTGTATCTCCTAGCTTTTGTAATCCTGATTCCTCAACCTTCATTTATTCATCCTTGGGATCTTCCACATCCTCTAGTAGTATAGGAGATCCAGGTGAACTCTCTTCATATTCTTCCACCTCATCATTTAGCTTTAATTTTCTCCTTCTCTTCTCAGTTGTCTCCTTCCGTGGATAAATATGTGGTGATATCCATACGATTATGGAGTAACGCTTTGAGTTCTTATTCATATGAACACCCTCTTAAAGTGGCATTCTTTAGGATTTGCCCCTACTTCCAATTCTTCATCTCCTTCTTATTGCATACTCAAAACATACCATGTATGAGGGTTACCTTTGTCCTCTCTGTACCAAGCCACCATTGTCTTCATGATATTCCTCCTCATCATCTACCTTTATAGGTTTAGTGGGCTTCGAGATGGTACATTCTCCACTATATGCTTACCCTTAGGTGGCCTTGGGAGCACAAACTCATTCTCCACATATTTTTTACCCTCCAACTTAGGCTTAAGATAAAGGTATATAAGCATGGCTCCATTGTCTCCAATCACCAAACTCATAGGATTCATGCTTATCATGTCTGAAATTAGCCTCTCAATGTAGGCAGTCTAACCTAGATATACATATGTCCTCTACAACGTGTGGTAGTCATATTCTACCTTGTGTGCAAAATAATTCAAGTGGAACACATCGGTAAAACAATGGACTGATGCACAGAAGTAACATGCTATGAAGGCATATGATAGTTTACTCTAGGGGCTCCAGTTCCTATCTTTCATTAAAAATCAAGTGATGTAAAAAGTGTTGGTACACTGTGTGAACTACACTTCCTTTCCCACCAATGAAGGTAAATTATTAGGGATGCCCCACTCTTCTTCAAATATCACCCAAAGCTGATCATACCACATCTATGCTCTCTAGTTGAATGGCCCACTCATTGACCCTTCACACAAGTACTTGTCAAATCTTTCTGCAAGGGACTTGTTTTACATGGGGTACTCCTAGATCTTGTTCTTTGGCCCATCGGGCACCCCGATCTCCATAAATACCAAAGACAATAGGATAGTGCCGAAATTGATTTTCTCACTTGTGCACAGTTCCTCAATGATAGTTTCTATAATGTATCCTAATATGTTGTAAATTATTCCTTGTGACATTATCCTTACAATGTCTAGCCACATTGTATTCACCTATGACCATCTCTCTTGATCATTCAATTTGGTTACTAGATGTGCAACTACCTGTACCACTGGGTAATTCTTCAATTTGTTGATATCCATTCTGCATGGACCCTTGGTATACCCTAACTCCTTCCATGTCTCCAAGATTTCTACCTTATCTTTAAGTCACTATCTAGATCCACTCTTGTGCCCTTTAATCTTGTTATAGTTGAAACAATGTGGCTGTAATCCCTACCCTTCGTCTGAAAAAATATTCTTGTACCCTGCTCATCAACCACTGGTACAAAGGTTTATATTTTCTGAAATATGTGAGCTCAAACAACTAGTAGACTCCAATCTAATTTAGCAACTTCTCTTCAATGTCATCATACATTGGCATGTCCAATGTTATGCACTTTTTTGTCTTCGTACTCAATAGCACGTCGAATTCCTATTTGTTATCCAATGTGTGGTGGTTGTAATCACTTATATTTCACTTCCAGATGTGAGAATCCCATTCTTATCCCACTATCACACCTTATGGTTATTTCATCTCTGAGAAATTACTCTTAGGAGAAATTTCTACCTCTGCTTCCACTTTCTTCTTCCTTTTGGATCCTACGAAGGTGTTTCTTTGGTGTAATCTGTAAATTGCAACTGTTTGTCCTCTGTAGTGTGCAAATGACTTCCTTCTATCACATGTAATGAGAAAGTCCAAAACTTAGCTTGAATCTGAGTTCCCTAGTTGAAATCACATGCCCTAGATATTTCACAATGCTCTGCTTCACTCAAAACCTTCACAAATGGGGACATAAGCTTCTCCTGCTCATAAATCTTCTCTCCACGTCTGGTTTCACACTCTGTGCACCTCAACATGATTCTCTCAACTCGTTTTACACAGATCATTCAAATTTTTGTGATTACAACAGTAAAAATTAACTTGTATCCCATCCTTATATATATTTTCAAAAATTTCGTACATTTATTACTCCTTCACCTACCAATAATCCTCTCATTAATTGACCATTTTAATAATTTCTATACGGTACATCTTTGCACCTCGGTTATAAGCTTTTAGCCCGCCTTCCTACCTTCTAGCTACGAGACTTCTCTCCAACGCTCTTCCATGCACCCAGTACGTCATCACTGCGCCTTCTCTTTGTAGTCTCCACGGCCACCGCTGCTTAACTCATGTTATACTATTACTTCATTTATCTCCATCTATGGTCCTTATTTTGAAGCAATATTCTATCCACTAACTCTCAAAACTTGAATAACAAATGTAGTAGTTTGTTCCTTTATATGTACCAATTTTCCAATAATCACCCCACACAAATGGTATGTGTAGTCCTCTCATGCATAAAAATACTACAAATTGTAATTAGCTTTTGGCACGTAAATGCGCTTATTTCACAAAACACTAACTAAATTCAAAAGCATAGTGAAAAAGAAGGAAATACATTAAAGGTATACACAATTGAAAACCTAATCTAAATGGAAATATTACCTTATTACAAACACCGAGAAGACTTATTTATAGTAGGGCTTCACTAATCCTATTGAAGTAACTGGGTAACCGTATTCCATCAATCATTTCTAACTAAAAATCTCCTATTTCAAGTATGTAAGTGATAACATATGGTCCTAATGAATGTACTTTGAGTTTTCTTGGATGGCACGAAACGTAGAATCATAAAGAAGCACCATCTATCCTATCTTGAGCTTTTGTCCCTAATGTGCATGTTATGCGATGCTTTACTGCCTGGATTTTTCTTTCTTCTGACTCCAACATGTTATTTCTCATCGCTCATCCAGCTTAATTAAATTTTCAATCTATTCTTCTAAGGATTGTTCATCATCTATACCTCCGGTGTAGGAAATACGCAAAGAAGGTAACATAAATTACAAGAAGGACCTTTACACCAAACACCAATTGAAAGGGTGTGGCCTTATTTAACAAATTTTATGTTGTTTTATATGCCCAAATTACTGTAGAAACTTTATCATCCCAATAATTCCTTCCAAAATCACAAATTTTTGTCAATGTCGACTCAAAATCTTGTTGAAATCCTCAATGAGTCCCATTTTCTTGAGGATGATATGGTGTAGTCTTATAGTGTGCAATCATGAACTCATCCAATAGAATTCTTGTTTTCTCATTCGAAAATGTGTGCCCCTATCATTGGTCAAACTCAACGGGCATCCACACCTTGTAATAATATTTTCCCATAAAAACCTAACTATTGTAGGCTGATGTACAATCCTTTATAGGTGATACTTTTGACCACCTTGTCGATATAATCTGTGCAAGTGATGATATAGTGTGATCTATTCCTACGTGTAGCTAGTGAAATAGGACCCAAAATCTATAGCCCATTTCTCAAATGGTTCTGCACTAAGAATAGGTCTTAAGGGAATTTCATCTCTTTGTCCTGGTTTGCCAAGGCATTGACAGCGATCACAAGCCTTGTAATATGCCTTACAATCTTTATAAAGGGTCTCCCATCATAATCTTATGAGTAATATCTTGCATGTAGTGGCATCACTTGTATAGTGCCCACCTAAAATACCACCATGAGCCTCCTCCATGATATTTGTGCACTCATGTTCTAGTACACAACGGTGTAATACTTCATCCCGACCTAACTTGTATAGGTCACCGCTAATCAACATAAATGGTGCCGTGTGAATGGAAAGTTGTTTCTTCTATAAGGATTTCATCCCTTCTAGTGCCATACCTATTTGTAGAAAGACATCAATGTACTCTAACTCGATGGTGCGAGTTGTAACTTTGTATAACTATGCATCGGGCATGGTATCTTGAATTACATGTGTGTCTTCTTCGACTATATTCTGGATAGATGGTCCTATTTAGAATTATTTTTCCCTAGTTTTACCACAACTATGAAATCAAATTCTTGGAATAAGAGTACCCATCAACATATGTGCCCCCTGTAAAATGGGCTTGTTTACCAAATACTTCAATGACATGTGATCGGTATATAATACAAATGGTTTTGCTAGTAGGTCTTGTCTAAATTTATTTAGTGCATAGATCATTGACACAACTTCATGCTCTGTAGTTGTATAATTTGACTATGCAGGAGTCAAATTTCTACTAGAAAAACAAATAGGATGATCTATAATACCTTCTCTAGGTTGAGACAACACTACACCAATGGTCATGCTAGAGGCATCCACATGTACATGAAATGGTTGGTCCCACGAGGAAAGGGAAGAATGGGCACCGTAGTAAGTTTCTCCTTCAATGCCTCGAATGCACGCTATTGTGATTCTCCCAGTAGAATGTCCATTTCCTTGTGGTAACTCCTCTAAGGGTGTGACAACCTTAGCATATCCCTTTATAAATTTTCTATAATACCCAGTGTGACCCAAGAATCCATGCACCTCACTTTAACCGGTAGTCTCTTCCAAGATGATAATGATTGCAACCTTAGTTGGATCAACAAAAAACCTTCCTTACAAATGATGTGCCCTAATAATGTACCAAATGGTGTAGGCAAGATGCATTTCTTGATGTACAAAGAGATGCTTAACTATCAACATATTTCAAACATTAAGCGTAAATTGTCACAATGATCCTTAACAATTCCATACACCATCCAGTTGTCTAAATAAACCTGCAAGAAGTTATGAATAAAATCTTTGAATGCTTGAAAAACTATACGTGAAAATACAATAGGCACATTTTTCATACCAAAGGGCATCACAATATAGGAAAAACTACCACATTCAGTAGTAAAAGTAGTGTTTTCCTGAGCCTCCTGTGTAATCCTAAACTAATGATACCTAGAGAATCCATCTATAAATGAATATATATTTTTCCCTACAATGCCTTCTAGTATTTCCTCAGTGAATGGCGTAGGAAAGGGATTAGTCACACATGCAACATTCAACTCCATGTATTCCACACAGATCCTAATCCAACCATATTTCTTGATATTGATCACCATTGGGCTAACCCATTCTAACTCGTCTAGGGGCTTGATGATTCTAGACTTCAACATTTTGTCAATTTCTTCTTTGACCTTTTCACGCAAGTTGGGGTTCATCTTGTAGGGTCTCTTTCTAACTAGGTGCGCACCTTCCTTAAGATTTATCTTCATTTCTCCTAATGATTCATGCATGCCTTTGAGTTCATGGTATCCCCTAGGAAATAAGTCCTGATAATATCATAGTAACTCAATGATTTTTGCCACTTTAGAGTTAGACCAATAGTCCCCAATTATGGCCTCCTTAGGCTCAGCATCTAATCCAATATTCACTTTCTTTGTTTTCATAGGTTCATGATAGGAATGCATGGTCTTATCTACACTATCCAAAACCTCACGCCTACCTATTGAATGGTCTACATCCAAATTTTCCACTTCCTCTTCATTCACTAAGTAAACCATCTTTCATTTTTCCTTCTCAAGGTAAAGTGCACTTAAGTAGTGTGGCATTTGTCTCTATTTCTTCAACAAAACGTGCTCCTAAGTCTTCTTCATCAAATAACTCTGAATGATTTCTTCCACCTTGGCACTATCTACCATACTTAAATGCTTTATAACCTTTAATTCCTCTTCTACTAGAGGTTTAGTAGAGAAATAGTCAAACATTTGGATCATTCCTACAATCAAATACTACCAATTTCTAGTCTCTCTATAGAGTTCCACATATACATACTAAGCAAATGCACAACCTTGTAAAGTGGAATAAAATTTTGTGCACCAAGAGTGAAGGTGGTAAATATTCCTACCCCTCCATCCATAGTCACTCACACTACTGAATGTGGTGTTGAACAGGTTGATTACCATGATAAGTGCATATTTGAGTAGGTGCATTTCTCTTAAAGAACCTAGTATAAAGAGAAATCCTAATTTCATTCCATCCTACAAGATTATCCTTGTGAACCACCCACTAGTGCGTTGTTGTCCCACGTAGGGTATATGCTAGCATATTCCATCTCTCTAACTAGTCTATCCACTATTCCTCCATGGCACACAAAAATACTAGTAGGGTCTCCTTCTCCAGTGTATCGAGGTATCGTGTTGTTACCCATTCTCCTGATACAATGAGGTCTATTGTTCCACACAAATGTTCTCTTTACTTCATGCCCTACCAACTCATAATTACTATGAGACAAATTATCACAAGAAACACTTGTGGTATCACTAATAGACTATGCATCTTCCCACTGAAGGATTCCTTCTTTAGATGGCTCAAGCACCTATGGGTCTTGGATGGTGCATACATAAATCTTATTCAGATATTCCTCACTCAAAGGATCAACATAGGGTGCAGATTTTCCATCTGTTAAAGGGATAATAAATCTTTCCTCCTTATTTTCAAAACTGATTTAACCCTTGTTAAACCAAAGATCAACATTATTTACATAGCACTAAGGGCGCCCAAGTAGAGATGGGAAGCTATCTGCCTTTACAAGTGCTAAAACCTAAAAATCCCAGTGAATTTGGTTCCCGTATGGTAATAGATGCATATTTTAAAACTATGATGGGAGTGGCCTTGGTTTTATTAGCCATGAACAATACATTCGAAGATAACTGCGCAATTGAAGTCTCCACATTTGTACCCATACATCTAAAGTAAAAACATTGACTTCCACACCTATATCAATCAATATATTACTCAAAAGTAATCCATCCACAACAAAATTCAAAGTGATTTCCTTATCATATTCTAAGCTATGAGGGGGAAGATTTTCATGTAGGATCTACTTGTCTAGTTTCAATACTTACGCGTGGAGTGTTTCCCTTTAGCCAACTCCTTAACAATGGAATGATACTTTCTGACGTAACATCTTTCACACCTCTTAAAAGTCATCTATATCAGATTGGATCATCTATGCTTCTTTTTTTGCTCCATTGTTGGGCCCCTAATATAGATCCTAAATCTTAAAGGTGCATGGCACGCATGGCGGAGGAAGCATGCAAGTTAAGATGAGCAAGGAAGTATTCAAAAGGCTTCTTGGAGAACCCAGGGAACACGCCCCACATGAATAACAATTTGGGACTTAGCCACTTTTGGCCTTTTGGGACAAAAACATGAAGAACATGTTTCATTTGGATAAGGTTCTAGCCTGGCGACAGGGTGTCCTGGAGGAATATACCTTGTGATAGAAAGATCCAAAAATTTAATCATGACATGGAGAGGCATGTGCCCGAGGTGACCCACACCTTGACACTTGGGGCCAGATCTGAGGCTAGAGAGGAGTTTGTTAGAGCTCAGATGCCTATTTATACGCACACCCTTGGAAAAGAAGAAGAGACAGGTGAGGTAGCGGAGCTCTGCAAAATTACTGCAAGAACTATGAGATGAAAATGGGTAAACGATTCCAATAAGGATGTAATGGGGAAATGGGGAATGAAATTTTGTTTCATGAGAATACATGTATGAATCCAGACATAGTGCATGACTATGATTTGCCCCTTTGTGATACTTTGTAGTAAGACTATGAATGAATATGATAAGGTTACCATCATGTTTACATTAATATCTCCTTCTATATTATCTGCATGTTTTTATTCTACTTTTGATCTTGTATAATCATGGACCTTACTTGAATGATTAAGTATATTTGTGGATTTACAAACTCTTGGTTCTATTATTTTTGTTGCGCACTTTGTTTCTATTATGACTGAAGGGGTGTAGAAGCTATCTTGAGCTCTATAGCTCTTCATGTCTATTAAATCACTAAGTCAAAATCATGAACTATGCCTTCCACTAGACTCACATAAAGAGAGACTCGGCTCCCTCTCGTGTGCCTAGGGTGAGTGTCCAATGCCCGTTGGTTGATAGGAAAATGTGCATGAGGTTCCCTTGTTCTTAGTGGGTGTAAAAGTGACTACATCTTGGTTCTGTTTCCGTGACCTCTTTTCGAAGTTGTAGTGGAACATGGTGTACATCATGATCTGTGTAAAAAGTGATGGTAGAGTGCTTAACACTTGAAGGTGTTGAAGATTGGTTTAAAAGCATAGAGGATGAATTCACTCAAAGATTTAGTACTGGATTTGAGTTTGATACGTGAAGATGGGTGGAAGACACTCTTTATCATGAATTATATGAAACCTTCTTCTACTTGTTTCCCAGTAGAGTTATTCGAATGGCTCTTGGCTTATACATCTAGATCAGGGTTGTGTTATAAATCACATCCTTAGACCTAGGAAATGTATTAGAACCTGTAAGATTATGATCTAACGTGGAACCGTGCTATAGATCATTGGTGGAAGGGAGTATTGACTAGTTACACTCTAGAATACACCATTTCCACGTATTCCTATCCAGAAGTTACTGAGTTTGAGTTCTTAAGAGAGACCAGGGGATAATTTCTACATGTTATTCCCCTTGCGATCAAAATTTTGATGGTAACCATGGGTTTAGAGGCATTTCCTATGGCCAGCTAAACCACCCTGAGTGCTAGGCTAGGAAGCTAGGTTGGGAAGGACGGTAGATCGACTCTCTTTGAACAGGGAAAGGGAGGAGAGATGGATCAAGTATAATGAAGCATGTGAAAATGAGATCGATAGATAGCGTGATATTACAAGTGGGTTATGGAGCTAAACATGGTGGAAAAGATTCAAGGTTCACACGGAGGATGTGGAACCCGAACAGTCTGTGGTACCCCATCTTGGTAAGCATGGGAGAGAAAACCTTGTGGCTTTTGATGAGATTCTATTGCGTAGAGAAAGAAGAGTCGTTGGTGTGCATCTGACCCCACCTAGTGACTGAACCTTGGCACTTGGTTTTTTTGAATGAGGGAAAAGTACAGTTGATCCATTTGATATCAGTGGAAGCAACCGATCGGCACCTAGAAGATACAATTTCTCGTTTGGGACTTCTATGGCTTCACACACTATTCTAGTATTTGGTGGAATGTTTGGACAAGGCACGTATACAGCTGGTTTTGGAAGCACATTAGGAAGTGGTGGAGGAACTACAACTGGGAGTGGTACTAGTTCACAAACTGTTAGCGCATAATTTAGTGGGATGACAGGGAGCATTCGACATGAAAAACATAGGCCCTGTACCTAACACAGGAGGATCTGGAGGTGGAAGTGGTGGAGCTGGTGGCTCAGGATCTAGTGGATCTAGTGGAGGAGGAAACACTGGAGGAAACCAAGGGACTGGATCGAGAGGACAAGGACCTCAGCCACCTCCTCAAGTATTTTTCGAGATGTCTCTACACTTACCAGATTACGGTGGGATATAAGATGTCGTAGACCATGTGTATAAGTGCAAGCTACTATGGCACGCGAAGGGGATCACAACCCAAGATTGAAAGGCTAGTCAATCTATGATGACCTTGCAAGGATGTGCCCATAGTTGGTATAGAAAGTATGACCCTCATCGGCTCAAGGTTGTGGATTATACCACGCCGAGAAATGCATTCATGGTGGAATTCCACATACCTAAGTTTGAACAGAAGAGCATTATGTCTCTCAAAGAAATCCAACAGGGAATGGCAGAGAGCGTGCAGGAATATGATGCATGCTTTAAAAATCAATTATCTAAATTGTCTTATGATATCCACCCTTCACAACATTCTTAGTGGTTTGTCAGAGGGTTGATCACACCCTTTAGGAAGGATTTGTCTCATAAAACATTCATAGACCCACGCGAAGCATTGGAAGCTACTTTGCATGCTGAGGTAGTTGGTAGTGTTAACACTGGTGTTAGCCCCTTTCTGGAAGCTCAGATTTTTCCATGGCTAAGAAATTGGAGAAATTATCTACCAACACATTTCCAAAGATTCATGGAGGGATGTGGTGCAAAGATTATAACATAGAAGAGCACATGAAGAATAATGGTGAGATATGTACTCGGAAGGTGGTGTGCGCTTTATGTGATAAAGCGTGAAATATGTCACGAGGACCATGATGCAAGTAGGTGCCCCCTATTACATCGTGTGATCTAAAAAAACATGTCTTGTTATTATAAAATATGTACCTCAACCACACATAATACCAAGGATTATAGATTGATTGACCAGATTCATGAGGCAATTAATCTTGGTGTGTCAGATCGGCATTGCCAACAATTCCAAAGGAGATGACCATGGGTATGGAGAGCGTGGGGATGGAGGTGCACATGGAAGAGGGTTTCACGGGGGATTTCATGGTCATGGTAACTACAGAGGAAGAAGTGAGTTCCCACATGGGACATGTTTTAATTGTGGAGCCACAGACCATTATAAGCATGAATGTACGAGATCTTCTACAATGCTCTTGGTGTGGAAAAAAACATAAGTATGAAGAGTGCCTAGAGTTATATGAACATATGAGTCAGCAATACCAAAAGGATAAGGGCACTACCATGGTGAGTATTAAGAAGGCTAATGTGTAATGGCTCTCGCGAGTAATACGTGAATCAGAACTAGAGCCTGTTATGGCAACAAAAGGGTGGAATCCACGCGCACAAAGGAAGTGCCTAGCGAGACCTGTGGTTTCAAGAGAAGAATTAGTACACAGGAAGTATCCAAACATGGCTCACTAGAAAGAAGTCTACCAGAAAACCATGGATGTAATTTAAAGCTTACAAGGGGAGATCCAATACTTAAAAGAGCAAACTAGAAAAGATGAGAAAAGAAGACCAATAGAAGCACAAAGGGATGACTTGGATGAGGTTAAGGAGGCGTGTAAACTACGAGGTAGGAGAATATTATTCCTCTACTAGGGGCATGTTTGAGAGAAAAGGTTTCACGCGCCGGGAGAACATGAAAGACAGATCCTACATTCAAACCTCCTACCTCACAACCTTGATTTTGACAAAGAGATTACCTTGAACGCAGGTGGTGGATGGATGTTTTCTTAACAACATCCTCATTGACATAGGTTTGGAGGTTAATGAACTCACTTTGGATGCCTGGCATAAAATGGGAAGACCTGCATTACATCCATCTTCAAATGTGTTGTATATGGAAAATAAGACAAAGGCAATGCCTATAGGTGTCTTGAAGGATGCGACCATTACTATTCAAGGGACTAGGTTCACTGGGGATTTTGAAGTCTTGGCACTTGCCGAGGTAGATAATTTCCCAACTCTACTTGGGTGCCCATGGTGTTATAAGAATAATGCAGATCTCCGGTTTAACAAGGGGTACATAAGCTTTGAAAACAAGGAAGAGAGGGTAGTTATACCACTAGTTGATGGGAAGTCCACCCCCTATACTAAACCCCTTAGAGAGGAGGTCCTAGATAGAATATATGTGCACTCCATAAGAGATCCAGAGACCATCCACCCTACAAGAGGAGTCATCCAGTTTGATGATGCTTAATCTGTCAGTGATACTACCAGTATAGCATGTGATAATTGGGCGCATGGGACTTATGAATTGATTGGGTGACATCTAAAAGGATCGATGACCAAGGTAACCACGATGCGTATAGTTCGGTGCCTAGGAGGAAAGGAAATAACTAAGTATTCTAGGGATGCATACCCTAAGGTCTTTTTGAGGGAAATGGAAGCCCACTTTGGAGGGAGGATGAATGACGAGGTATCTTGAGTCATGTTTTGTTAGGTACAACAAATGAGGT
This sequence comes from Taxus wallichiana var. yunnanensis, assembly GCA_018340775.1. NCBI lineage: Eukaryota > Viridiplantae > Streptophyta > Pinopsida > Cupressales > Taxaceae > Taxus > Taxus wallichiana. The sequence continues at coordinate 526,368,221 of CM031237.1, forward strand.
GGTGGGCCACGCATAGTGAAATATTGTTGGAATGGTGTGAAGTTAGAATTTTATCACTATCGATTCTCAAAAAGTAACATACCCAATGTTATCAAGGATTACAATGGCAATGGACCCGCCTCTTTCCATAGCCGGGCATGTGAGAGGGTTTGGGAGAAGGCATGGAATATTTACCACCCTCCCTTTGGGTACACAAGCTATATTCGACACTACAAGGTTTTGCGCACGCTTAGTATATCCATTCTGATACACACTACTAAACGTGAAGTTGGAAAGAATTAGTAGCTGAATTGGTTCACACATTCAAGTACCGAAGTACCAAGCAACCAATTGATGAGGCATTGCAGACTATCAAGCGCCTCACTCTGGGGGATTGTGCCATGGTGGAAGATAGATTAGTAAACTTACTTGGTGGACCTAGCTTAGAAGTATGGTTCAAAGAGGAGGAACCAGAAGACATACAATTCAAGCGTGTGTGTGCTGAAAAGGAGAAAGGAAAGATGGTATACATTATTGATGGAGAGGAGATGGAAAGCCTGAATGTCAACCATTCGGTTGGGGCGTGTGAAGTAGTTGACAGTGTGGATGCATGTACGTGCGCATACCATGAACCACTCAAAACCAATAAAGTTAACATCGGCTTGGAAGAGGAGCCCAAGGAAGCTATCATTGGGGACTACTGGTCGGACAAGGAAGTATCAAAGATCATCGATCTATTGCATGAATTTGAGGATTTGTTCCGCATGGATACCATGAGTTGAAAGGTACCCACCATTCATTGGGGAAATGAGGATAAATTTTAAGGATAGTATGCACCCGATCGGAAGAGGCCTTACAGGATGAATCCGAACATGCACATAAGGGTTAAAGAAGAGCTGGAAAAAACGATAGCATCTGGTATCATTGAGGTTGTGGAGGAATCAGAATGGATAAGTCCAATGGTGATTATCATAAAGAAGGATGGGTGGATTAGGATATGCATGGATTACAAATAATTGAACACTTTGTTTACATCATAGATCCTTTTCCCACCCCCTTTATTGAAGAGATTTTGGAAGGAGTTGCTAGGCATGAGGTCTATTCCTTTACAGATGGATTCTTGGGATATCACCAAGTAAGGATTGCCAAGAAAGACCAAGAAAAGACAACTTTCGCCATCGAGTGGGGAATTTTTGCATACACGGTCATGCCCTTTGGGCTGAAGAATGCGCCCATTGTATTTTCACGCGTAGTGGTACAAACATTTAGGGACTTCATCCATAGGTTCCTTCAAGTATATTTGGATGATTGGACAAAGTGTATGGATTGGTCGAGACCATTGTGATAACTTGAGGTTGATGTTTGAAATATGCCGGCGATTGAGGATCTCCCTCAACATCAAGAAATGTATCTTTGCAACTCCTTTTGGAATGTTTTGGGGCATATCATATGCAAAGAGGGCTTACTGGTGGATCCTTTGAAAGTTGTAGTTATTGTGGGGTTAGGGGAGCCTACCACCCAAAGCACCATGCATGGATTTTTAGACACGGTGGGTACTACTGAAAAGTTCATTAAGGGATACACTAAGATCACCGCGCCTTTGGAAATATTACTCAAACACAAGAGTGCCTTTCATTGGGGAGAGGCGCAGAAGAGGGAATTTGACACTCTAAAAGAAAGGTTTATCACCGCACCTATTCTATGATTCCCATCCTAGGATAAACCTTTCCATGTCCATGTGGATGCCTCTGGTATAGTAATGGGAGCCATTCTTGCTCAACTAGGAGAGGGGATTGTTGATCATCCCTTGTGTTTTGCAAGTAGGAATTGGACACAAGAAGAAAATAATTATATAATGACCAAGTGCGAGGCATTTTCAGTGATCTACATGCTCCAAAAATTCAGACAATATCTCTGTGGCAACTCCTTCATATTCTACACTAACCATATGGCCTTGAAGTATCTAGTAAACAAAGTAGTGTTGCAAGGGCACATATGTCATTGGGTACTTTTATTTCAGGAATTTGAATTCAAAGTGGTGGTAAAACTAGGAAGAATAATTGTCATCCAAATCATTTATCAAGGATTGATTTGGGAGAGGATGCAAAAAGTATCGAGGAAACCATTCTAGACACACAAACTATTCGGGTTACGCACGTGCCCTTAGAACTAGAATATATTACTATTTTCTCAAGGAAGGTGTGGCACCCGAAGGGATGAATGCTCTGGAAAGGAAAAAGTTAGCCATACATGCCATGCCCTTCATGTTGATCAATGGGGATTTATATAAGATGGGTCATGATGAGGTTTTGCACCGGTGTGTATTAGAACATGAGCACGTAGCTATAATAGAAGAAGCCCATGGTGGGATTGCTGGAGGACACTATGTGGGGAATGTGACCATGCACAAGATCCTAGTTGCCGGACTTTGGTGGCGAGCAGGTTCACTAGGATTGTGTCAATTTTGGCAAGGCCTATGACCACTTTGCCAGTGCCTTGGAAAACCTAGAAAAAGGGATGATATGCCCTTGTGCCGCATCGGTAGTGTGAAACCTTTTGAAAAGTGGGCAATATATTTTGTTAGACTAATCTCACCAACTGCATGAAGGACTAACTCACGGTATATCATTACCTGTCGATTATCTAAAAAGGTGGGCGAGCCTGCGCCCACTAAGGATTATACCACAGCCACTTCTTTAGATTTTTGTGGGAGAACATTATCGGAAGGTATGGGTTCTCATTAAGTTTAACAAGTGATAGGGGCACTCACTTCTTAAATGAAACAATTAGGATTCTGTTGGCATAAGTCATGGTAGCCCATCACAAGATTACCCCTTATCACCCTCAGGAAAATGGGACTATAGAGGCATTCAACAAAATCCTTAGTCACACATTGACTAAGATATGTGATGTGGGTAGGCAGGATTCCGACAACAAAGTATCAACAATTCTTTGGGCATACAGAAAAACATATAAGAGGTTGAACAAGGCCACACCATTTCAACTAGTGTTCGACATGGAGGCCATTTTTTTGGTTGAATTCATGCTACCATCACTGCATATAGCACACGCAGGAGGGTTGGATGATGAACAAGCAATAGAAGAAAGAATTGATGAATTGATAAAGTTGGATGAAAGGAACTCACTAGCAAGATGGAGCCAAACAACCGAAAAAGCTAAGCAAAAGGCATGGCATGACCGCCATATTAAAAATTAACGGTTTGAGGTTAGCGGATGGTATTGCTATATGATTCTAAATTTCTATGCCATCTGGAAAGTTGAAGGTGCATTGGTTGTGTCCTTATGTAATTTCATGCATCCTTGATTTGGGTGCATGCCGATTCTAAGCTCTGGATGGAACAAAATTACCTGGACACTTCAATGGGAGTAGGCTGAAGCCCTATTATAAATAATACTTCTTGGTGTTTGTAAATAAGGTAGTTCTACCAGTTAGTTTAGAATTTCCTTTTATGCTTTTCCTTTCTTGTTTTTCCCTTTCGCGTTGTTGTCTTGTTTTGTGCCTTGGGCGCCAGTAACCTTATTAATTTTTGACTTATGAATGTGCAGAGGACCGCACATCGTTTTAGTGTGGGGTAAGGTGATAAAAAGAGGCATGAAGTTATTCTACCAGGAAGATTGGGTTGGTAGACTGTTTGAATTGGCCCTGTTGAAAAGATGCATTAGGAAGGCAGATGGGTGGCAAAATAAGGTTACATTGGAAATCCACGTACAAAGGAGAGAGTGCAAAAACACGAGGTAGGTGAAAGCAAGCATCATAAGGATGGAAGAGGTGCCTTTGGCACTGGTAACACATGCACAAGATTCTTCTATCAAGATGGATTGTCTATGCGCCAGAAGGTCATAAAAGTTTTTGCGCAAGGATTGACGTGGGTGAAAAAAAAATTGCACAAGGATTGGGCATGTAAGGAAAAGCGAAGTCAAGTTTGTCTGAAAAATACTGCATTAAATATTGTTGTACGGTGGTAGGTAGCCTAGCCTTTAATACATAAAAGTGGGAAAAGCTATAAATACAAGGATGGGCAGTTCATTATTTTACTTTGTAAAAACAATGAGAATGATTTTCTTTCAAGAGCTAGGGTTTTGAGAGCTGACTCGTGTGAAGGAAAATCTCAAAAACTCACACACAATTGGTCTCATTAGATCTACAAACTAGAGTAGAAGTGATTCACGGGTGTGGGGAATGTTGTGAAAGAGCACCGTGATCGAAGGAGGAAAATCAAAAATTAGGGTTTGTGCTCTAGGGCACGGGGTGCATGAAGAAAACTCTCAGACAACTCGAAAGTAACCAGGGAATGAAAGAAAAGGGTAAAATGATGGCCACAAAACTAGTTGATAAACCTATAGTACAATCTAAGAAGGGAAAGAGAAAGGGAAAAGGGAAGAAGAAAGAAGAAGAAATCCCTTTGGATACCAACGAAGAATGGTACTCGGAAATGCAATACCCGGATGGGGTTTTGTTGGGGCAAGAGTGGGAGTCCCACATCAGATAGATGACCATGATCAATTATAATCACTGGTCGAGGATAATCATGAAGGAAATGGTGTTGGAGCTGGAGTGCCCCACAAACAAATGAACACCTGACGGGATGGCTATTTACAACAACGTATTCAAGGTAAAAATGGAGAAGGCAGGGCTTCTCCAACTTTACGAGTTGCCATACTTTGGGAAGCCCGAGCACCTATACCAATGGTTAATGACACACGTACATGAATATTTCTTTTGTTTCACAAGGTGCAAAATGCACATAACTCCTAGTTAATCTCACACTTTACAGGCCTAAGCTGTAAAGGGGACATGATCATAGATGACCTCCAGGATGAGGAGGTAATTAAAGAAACCATTGCATCCTAGGATTATAAGAAGGGATCAAGGTACTACGATGTCATGGATATCAGTGATCCGGTGATGAAAATGGCCACGCACCTCATTTCCAAGTTGAATGGAAAAGAGAGGTGGACCCAGGTGAGCAATCCCTGGTTGAATGTCTGTAGGAAGGTCGTGGAGGGCACCGTATACAATATCTCCCAGTACATAGCAGACAAGATCATAAGCAACGCAGAGAACGGAGGAAAGATATTATTTGGGAACATTCTATTAACCATTGTGTTCTCAGAGATCGGGGTGCCAGATGCATCTGATAAGTTCATATGGGAGTACCTGATGAAGACCCTTCACCCGCAGATAGGTTCTAGAAGTATACTTGTGATTCAATGACAGGGGTGCACAAGGCGCACTTGGATAAATGGTACATGCACCTTAGGAATGCATTCGGGGCTGAATGGTGAATTCCTGAGCAACTCCCCACGGTGACTGAAGGAGAGGTAGAGTTCATGGTATACCAGCACTTCTGCATTGGCAGATTCATCTTGGTGGATGGCAGTTGGAGTCCCTGGTGCAAACTCCCCTTCTCATTTACTACCCAATTTTTCCAAGCGGGAGTGAACAGGTATAAGGAGTCGAAGAAATTAAAACTTAACTTTGTCCACCCTTGATAGTGAACATAGAGAAATGAGAAAGAAGCTAGTCTACCTGGGGAAGTGCACGTATGTTGAAAGGTACATGTCGCAGGACGTGCACATCGTAAGGCCATTGACCTTACCCATTGCTGAGAGCACTGCTGCCAGAATCTACCTACGCATAAGGCCAAAGTTTGAGAAGGGCACATACGTAGAGAATGAAATATCCATCCCGAGACGACCCCATGGGAAGGAAAAATCCAGCATCAAAATGCAAGGAGAAAGAAGGAGAAGAGGAATAACAAAGAGCGGTGGAGAGGAAAAATGTAGATACTACATGGTGAGTACCTATGTTTGAAAGAAGAGGAGAACGCCTGGTCGGGGAGAAGACCCTAGAACCTGTGAAGCCACCATCCCCTGAAGAACCTTCAGATGAAGAAAAGACAACATCCCCGACCCCAGAATTTTCTACAAGGGAAGAAGAACAAGGAAGAGAGGAACAAGGGCAGAAGATACGGATGATCCGAATGCCTATCTAGGTGAAAAGGATGATGATGGAGGGGAAGAGATGGAGGTGGATCAAGAGCCAATTGATGTCCATGACTCGGAGGGAGAGAAAGTAGAGGATACAAATGATGCCTTCATCTTTATAAGGAGGAAGGGTGCGCAAAGGGAGGAAGGCATGTGGAGCGAAGAGAGTGGAGTGAAGGGGATAGTACCAGGAGCTAGATACGCCCAAACTCACTCAGAAGGAGGTGGATGAGAAGGCAACAAGGGAGGTAGAGAAGATAATCAACACCCTAGTTGAAGAGGAGTTAGAGCGCAGCGTGAAGCTAGTTCTTGGTGAATTCAAAGAAGGGTAGAGGGAGAAGAGTGTGGGTAGCACAAAAGGCCCAACTCTTTCGGTAATCGCCCGAGGAGTGCGCACGGGAAGTAAATGTGCGGAAGGGGGAAGAACAACGATGGGTTACATTGGTGACCCCAACAAATATTTACACATGCGTTTCTAAAGTACTATGCCCATGAAGGAGCTCACCGCCATGAAATCCTTTGACCTTGAGGGTGGATACCCGTGAACGAGGAAGATGCTATCATGGGCATTTGACTCCCACCTCGATGAGCCTAAATTTGAGATTAACCAAGGAGTGGTATTAAAGTTGTCCGAAGGAAAGGGGACAAGCCCATTGTAAACACACAACAACTATCAAATGAGAAAATTTATAACACACTAAAAAAGTCTCTGTGGAAATTGAGGCTAGGCTCTTTCACGGGAATGAGAGAGGTTAGAGTCTTGGAGGACCTATTGGAGAAGTGGAAGGAAGAAGTAGTGAAGCTAACAAAGGATCTCAGCCTTGAGAAATTAATCAGTGCTCAACTGCAGAAAGGGAGCTTTAGGAGGAAAAGGCCAGGGTACATGAAGTTTCCAAGAAGGTGGAGCTCATCTCCCAAGTGATTATCACAAAGCACCTAGACCTTAACCCTCCCGTGTAAAAGTATAGATCCTCCCTGGAGTTCCTAGAGGACTTGACTCGGATCCTCACCATGGAAAGGTAGCCTTTGGCATTAGAGTCGGCAGAGGAGGTAGCGGTGTGCTTGGAGAAGGAAGACAAGTTGAAGGTCATCGCACTTGTGGCCGAATACAACAAGGTGCTTGCTAACATAAGAATAGCTGCACAAAATGTGGGGTTGCCTACGACCACTACGCAGATCAAGACAAAGTGACAAGCATACTGCTTGCTAGTGATGAGGCCGAGTTGAAGGAATTTAGAGAAAAGAATAAGGGCAATAGAGCCAAGTGAGAAAGGATCATAGCTGAAGTGGAAAAGAAATCTGAAGCCATTGAGAACCAGCAAGTCTCAATCAAAACACGGCTAAAAGAGCTCTATAAGGTCATCACAAGGAAGATGGATGCCCTAGAAGATCACACTAAAGAATTGGAGACTGTGGTAGAAACCATTACCACATAAGGAAAAGGGTTAACCTTCGACGAGGTGAGCACCTTGGTTGGCAAAATCTGCACTAAAGCACAGGAGGAAGTCAGTGCTTGGAGTACATTGGAGGCTGACCTACAACAAAAATTTCCCCTTCTTCTTCTTTAGGAATTTTTCCCCTATTCTTTTCTCCCCCTTTCTTTATTCTTTCCCCCCATTCTTTTCCAAGGCAAGGCCTTGCATTATTTTTGTATTGCATTCTTTGAGAAGGTTCTGATGGTGGAGAACAGGTGAAGTGTGGGGTAATGTTGGGCCCCTAATATAGCTCCCAAATCTTAAAGGCATGTAGGCATGCATGGCTGGAGGAAGCGCACAAGTTAAGGCATGCAAGGTAGTATTCAAAAGGCTTCTTGGAGAACCTAGGGTGCATGTGCCATGTGAAGAACAATTTGGGACTTAGCCACTTTTGGCCTTTTGGGACAGAACACATGAAGAACATGTTCAATTTGGATAAGGTTCCAGCCTGGTAATGGGGTGTCTTGGAGGGAATATACCTTGTGATAGAAAGATCCAAAAAGTTAATCATGACATGGAGAGGCATGCACCCAAGGCAACCCACACCTTGACACTTGGGGTTAGATTTGAGGCTAGAGAGGATTTTGTTAGAGCTTAGATGCCTATTTATACATGCACCCTTGGCAAATAAGAAGAGACAGAAGTGAGGTAGTGGAGCTCTGCAGAATTACTGTGAGAACTATGAGATGAAAATGGGTAATGGATTCTAGTAAAGATGTAATGGGGAAATGGGGAATGAAATTTTTGTTTTGTGAGAATACATGTATGAATCTAGACATGGCGCATGACTACGGTCTGCCCCTCTGTGATACTTTGTAGCAAGACTATGAATGAATATGATAAGGTTACCATCATGTTTACATTAAGATCTCCTTCTATATTATCTGCATGTTTTTATTCTGCTTTTGATCTTGTATAATCATGGACCTTACTTGAATGATTAAGTATATTTGTGGATTTACAAACTCTTGGTTCTATTATTTCTATTATGTGCTTTGTTTCTATTATGACTAAAGGGGTGTAGAAGCCGTCTTGAGCTCTATAGCTCTTCATGTCTATTAAATCACTAAGTCAGAATCATGAACTATGCCTTCCACTAGACTCACATAAAAGAGAGACTCATCTCCCTCTCGCATGCCTCGAGTGAGTACCCAGCGCCCACTGGGGGATAGGCCGACACGCATGAGGTTCCCTTGTTCTTAGTGGGTGTAAAAGTGACTACATCCATCTTCCATGATTGCTCCTTTAAACATTGTATTTCACCTTGAATATTTCTTAGTACCTCTATCTTTTCTGATGGATAGGATTTGGGTACCGTGCTGTAGAACCTTATCCTTAGTGATGGTAGGATTCGATACAATGCTTCTTTAGCACATACCATTTCAACATAGGTAGTGATCTTTACAGGAAATACCTCGATTCTAATTCTAACTTGGGCATACATTATTTTTCCATAGACGTTGTATCCTAACCATCCCTATACCTTTGTTTTATTGTTTATGCTTTTTTGCTTACTAATATGCTCATATAAGTTTGATAATTCCTCATAACTATGATTATTTCCATAGAAATAACATGTAATATTCTGAGGACATTCGCACTGTAGTGGTCAAGAGATTCGTAGGTATAACATGTTCCGCAAGGAAACTCACCTAATCCACTACCATGGCCTCATCCTCTGAATATACCATGATATCCTCGACCTCTACCATGACATCCTTTAAAATTCCCTTCATTCCAATCATAGTGTGCTTGATTGTGATCCCAATCCTGATGCTTATTCTTTCCTTTAGAGTTATCTAATACTAGTGTTTGTTGCACACCAATATCTAGAGCATCATGGATTTGACCAATCAGCTGATAGTCTTATGTATCGTGAGTCTTGGACCTAAAAATATTATAGTAGTAAGATACATTCTTCCTTATTGCACATTGTAATAATGGGTAGTGGATAGGATCATGGTTTAAATGACATATCTCACAATCTAGTAGTAATGAACGTACTAATTTGTGGGGAAAACTATCCTTGGTGTGACCTTCCAATTAAAAATCTATACACTAAATCATTGTGCATGTCTCATGGGTTGAATTTTCTAATAGCTTCTCCAACCGCTTTGCCATATAGCCAGTGATCTGTGCTTCCAAAAATGGGCTCACCCCAGTGTCTATACTTCTGACTACCTTAGCGCATAAGTTTTCTTCAAGTGCTTCACATGGATCAGTGTATGTATTATGTGATAGAGACATTCTAAAATGTGTAATCAAACCTCTAACAAACCATTGTGCATGTTGGATTGCATGAATATCATAAGAGAGATTAGATAAAAGAATTTTGAAATGGGCATCATAATCTCTAACACTCTCAGTAGTACCTTGTTTAATATCCTTGAGCACGCTTATACTATTCTACTCAAACTCAGGGATGTGAAACTCTTTAAGGAAAGCATCTTTTAAGGCTGCATAGTCTACGCAAGTCTGATCAGGGTCAAATTTTCTGTACCAACTATGTGCATGCCCTTGTATCATAGTAGAAAATTGAATTTCCTTATGCTCAAAAGCCATGATTCCCTTTTCTCACCACAATATTTCACACATGTGCATGTGTTCAATAGTATCTTCTATGCCCATATACTCTGGAAGACAAAGATATATCTCCATGTAAATATTCTAGGGTTGGTGTGGACCTTGCCCACCTGATCCAGAACCTCCTGTGTTTCCTCTACCTCTAGAACCACCAGATCCATCAGAACTAGAACCACATACACCTCCTTATCCTTTACCTATAGCCAAAGATAGACCAAAAGATGTACTTCCATGTGTCCCAATAGTAGTATGGAACTGCACCCTTATAGTCTGTGAAGTGTTACCAATCCCAAAAGTGAGTGCAAAATTCTTCATGCTTAAATTCTATGTGGATGATGCTCCTCATATGATACCTCTAAACAAAAATGAAGATGTTTTCCCTACCATTGATGTACTTGTTATATGACTTACTCATGCTCTCCCACTACCTAAATTATCTTGTTGATTGGTTTTCGTACTAGATATTGGAAAACCAAGCACAAGGGAAAGGTTTCTAGGTAGATTAAGATGCGCACTGCAGCCCAGTCATCTCGGTTGGTGTGCTTTCACATGAGGCCAAGGGGGGTTCCTTGTCATGCTTTCCCAAATGGGGGAGTTCCTGATGCTCTGAATCCATGCCTTCTACATGAGCCCCAAATCCTTCATGATCCATCTCTCTCCTCAATGCCATTCACTATATAACATCCCGTTGTTTCTCTATCTCCCTCTTTTACGCCTCATTATACTTAAGCCATCTTTATTCTCTTTGATTTTCAGCCACTAGGTATACCATATTTCACCAAACCTAATCCTACCCCCATGCGTGGTAGGTTTTATTTAACCATTGGTTTGATTTCCAAGTTCAGGTTCACCATCTAAATTTTGATCGCTAGTGGAATGCTTTGTAAGTAAGTTCCCCTGGGATACTATAAAAATTGAATTTTGCTACCTCTAGGAAAGAATAAGTGGAAATTGAGTACTCCAAAATATAACTGTTCAGAACACCATGAAACCAAGTATCCACAACACATGTCCAAATGATATCAGCATCATAGATGGCCTAAAATTATTCATGTGTCCAAACAAGTGCGTGATACCTCCAATCCCTTTTAGATGCATAAGAAACCAACCACTCATACAATTCTACTAGAAAAATAACGAAGAAGCTCTCATACAAACTTTCATATAGATTTTGTTCCACCCATGCACGTTCATTAAACTCAGATTTGGTGCTGAACCTCTGCGTATTCTTATTCTAGATCATGTATCCACCCCTCAATACTTTCTAGGGTCAACCAATATGTCTTCATCACGAACCATCCACGAAAATAACTGAATTATAGGTCCCGAAATAGAACCAATGATGCAACCTAGAATCTACATGTAATAATGCGGGTGAGATGGAACATCACTTAGCCTATACTAAGCTCTCGCTTGAAGCACGCAAAGGTATCAAGCCCCTCTTTAGGGTTTCTTGTGCAAGATGTTAGCATGATGAATACTTAATGCATTCAGATCCATAATTATCATAACATTCTATAGAGCATATTCCAGATCTAGATCTAAATAGTAATAGATTTAAATAATAACCATAATGAAGTCAATCATGCAAGAACTAGTTATACTCATGATTAACACATTGATTCAACCAATGCACTCCATTAAATTAAACATAATAAATACACAGAAGCTTATTATAATAAGTAATACCATAAGCTCATGCATGCATCAGATTTGACAGCATAACCTCATAGTAATTCATATCCAATTCTTACATAGTCCTCATATTTTACATAGATCACTACATATTTCTAAGGGTGGGAATTTCCCTTCACCACTTGCATAATTCCTAAAATAGGTTGCATGTTGAAAATAGCCATGTGCTTTTACAATAATAGCCACACATGCAAGTACGCTAATAATAGATCTCTTCTAGTTAACTAGCGAATAATTCTATTATTATCCCAAACCCATGTAAAGCACTTAGTAGCCACTCTTCCAATAATAGCCCATGCATGTCATGCAAGTCTTTATCTAGTTTGTGTGCTCTGCATGCTATCTCCAAAAATAGCCCGTACATGTGAAAATGGCTAAGTCCTAAATTTTCCCTTGTCTTTTACGTGCGTGTCCTTTCCTATCCTTCATGCCTTTGAATATGCTTTACTCCTACACGTGAATCTTCTATGCGCCTATCCTTCATATCATACTCTTATCTGCTCAACGATGCCAAATCAGTTTCGGATATCATCATGTTGATGAATGGTGGTAGGTTATGTGGTTTCATGAGGACCCACCACATTTGCAATTTTTATATCATGTTGGTGAAGACAACGATTTTCTTACATCATTCTTTTCCATATGTTCTACTTCATTTTTGTACTCTTGTTTGGTTAGGAATATTCATGTGTTTTTGAAGATTTTGAATGAGCACGCTATGGTTAATAATATAATAAGAAAAACAAAATGATTGTTAGAACTACACACATGGTTCAAATCATATTTAGAATGATTTATTTCTCGGGTAAATTTTAAATATTCTATTATATTGAAACATATATTATAGATGATATGATGATGAGACGTTCTCTATGCATTCATAACCTCACACAAATAGTGATATGTGAGAACTCAACACCAAGATCCTAAGTGTTATAGGTGACTTATGCATATCACAATAATGAACAATAAGAGATGAAAGCTTTAACTAGAGACTTTGGAGAACTTACAACTTGAATTCAATCAAGATTAACTGACTAGATCTGAAATGATTTAAACTTGTGAACCTCGACTAGACTTAGATCAAATGATGGCCTAATGATTAACACTACTAGTTTTATAATGATTGTATCTTGTTAACATGAATATCTAAATCATTTTCTTAGGAATTTAATACATTCAAACACTTTCTTTGTTGTTTATTTTAAGTATTTTTATTTTTATATATTTTTGAATAGACCCCTACACCTTTCCCCATGATACCAATAAGAAGCATGAGATCATCACTAAGGACAAACTTTAGGTGAGTAAGGACATATTCCTCCTTTCCCACCTCAAGCTACTAGTAAGAGGCATGAGATCAACACCAAATCTTTGGATGGGCGAGACATGCAATTTTTATCAATAAGAGTATTCATATCCGATATTTTTCTTGTTTTATGTTATCCTCATTCTCGTATTTTGTTTATTATAAGGGAACATTTGTTCTCCAATCTCAACCCCACGTAACTAGTAAGATCCACCAAAAGATGAGATGAGTGAACATAGAACTTGGGTGAAATGCTTAGAAGTTTCTTGTCATGGAGAGACTTTTTAGGGAGGGATTTTATATCAGGAAACTTATAGAAAAGGTTACAAGTGAAAACATCTGAATTGGGAGGAACCATGAAAAAGTAAAGTATGCAAGACCCTATGGGTTTAAAATTAAAAATTGTCTCATGTTTAATGATGATGATGATGACTAGATTATTAGAGAATATGGATAATATGTAGAGATGTATAATTGATATTATTTCCAATGTATAATAAATTTAAAATTATCTAACAAGCGATTGAATCCACAATATGATTTCAAACCAACTAATAATACAAACAACATACATGGTGGAAATGCAATGAGGATAATATGGATATGTAACATCTATATGTAGAAAATTTTAAGGTGGAGTGATTTAATGGATTCACCCAACTCCACACCCTCCAGAGTGCACAAGTGGTAAGTGCCAATTGAAATATTTGGTCACTTGGTAGGGGCCTATCCATTTTGGTATAAAATTCCTACCTTAACAAAAAAATCAATGTAATCTGTTAATCCTCGGCACAAGTTCACCTACCCGAATTGGACAATCATAGACCTTCTTATTCTATTGTTGACACATTGTTTTGCATAAACCCAATAATGTTGTTTGTCTATATAGGTTTTCTAAATCAATTAGAAGTGCATTTTTGTACTCGTCTTCATCTAAAATTATATCAAAAGACACATGATGACTAGGTAGTTCTACCTATAAAGGTAAAATTTCATCTACACCAAAAACTAGGGAAAACAACATTTCCCTTATTGGTGTGTAGATCGAATTCATGTATGCCCATAAGGATGGGAATAAATTTAAGCTCCAATATATTTTATTTTCCTTGACCATATTGAAGAGAATGTAATTTAATTTCCTTTTTGTAGGCTTAGCTTGACCATTGGCCTAACGGTAATACATGGAGGTACTTATGACGAGATATCTTAAAGCTCACACACAACATTATCCTCACTATATTTATTATTTAAATATCTTAATTTAAATAATATCCACACATACACTTCACTTAGACACCTCATCAAGCCAACTCAACCTAAAACCTATTCTTAGTAAGTTGCCATAACTAACTAAGACTTACCTAAACCCTAAAAATCAATGCCTACATTCTCTCTAACCACATTCCCACATGCTTACAAGAAGCTCCCAGTCTAATCCATGGGTTAACGACATGAGATCTGAGGAAATCAAGAGGATCTCCCTAGTTTAGTAAACCTAGGAAATCCCACCTTGACCAGATGCGTTGGTTACCCCTAACCATCATTTAGTTAAGCGGAACCACCATCGGTTACCCTTTTAACCCCAAAACAACCTTATTCTCAAGGTTGGCAGAAGGTTGGAAAAATATTGGAAAATTTGGTGAACATTAGCACATTCCAGAGAGATATCACATCTTAAGAGTGAATTCCAGTGAGAACACATGCAAGGAAGGAGATCAAGCATCTTTTCCTGCACACCATCCCAACAATGATCTGATCTAACCAAGCAAAGAGGAATGTACATGCAGCCCATGCAGAAGCTTTCCTTTAGTTGGTGATCACCTGCAACCTTCAAACCTCTCATCAGCACCTCCATCCCTCACTCACAGGCATCCAGGACCAGAATCCAAGTAAGTAAATGTTATACTTCTCTGGTTCATTCCATTTCATCATTATATTATCATATTTTGTTTACCTAGCCACCCATTGACCTCCTCAACACTCACCCCTCCATATACCCATTAAAACCTCACCAAATCCTACCCAAATCACCCAATACCTCATCTCGACCAACCAAAGTCCTTTGTGCAATCACAAAGGAGACCTAAATCTCATTCTGTGGCATTCCCGAACTCCACAGTAACCATGGCACGATTACACCTAACCACCATCGGTCACCCTTAACCGACATCGGTCTCTGTATTTTCCCATACAACCCAGAATAGTGACCTACCCACCTAATTCCTCTCACCCTCATTCACCTGTGATCTACCTGAGACCTCTGTCAGACTTGCAGAGACCCAGAACCAGTTACTTGACCTTTGGATCCTATTCTAACCTAGCATGTTAGATTAGATCTATTTCTTATTGTGTTTTAAGTGAGATACCTAAATCATTTCAAATTACAATAGGATTTACCTTATTTACCACATTAAATTGTTTAAAATAGTGGACTGACAACCATCTAGGAAGTATCACACTTCCCGGATCTAGCATATGCTAGGTAGTTCACTACATATATTGTTTAACTCCTTTTTGGTGGTCTTGCTTTGCATTACAGGTAGTTCCTCCTAGCCAAAAGGAAGCTCTCACAATCAGTTGTGGATTCGAAGTCATACGCATGCAATAACCCATCAACCAACATTTGAACAAGTATTCCTCCTACACCCATTACCCTATCTATTTCATCAATACTTCAAAGAAATGATCTAGAATCAGGTGAAACATTTTGGCACACCGGTGGGACCCATCCGGGGTTCCTTGCATTTCATTCATTCCTAGGAAAATTTGTGTGTTTGTTTCCCTTCTGAAAAGCATACACATTAATTTTCTTCCTTGGTAACCCACCTTTTCTTTCTATTTTCTCTAAAGGAAACCTTTCTTTTGGTGTAATTAAAAAGAACCATTTCTTCATGTTTTCTGCATTGTAGTGAAAGAGCATCCCTCTTCCTCTTCATCTTATTGTGTCATCCAACTTCACACTTTGATTTGGGCTTAAAAATAAGTGCATTGCATTTTGATTTATCACATTAGCTCACATTAATTGAGGGCAACCTATACATTTGGAAGTCATGACCAGCTGATGGTTGACAAATGAATCATAGAAAAACTTTCTTTCTCTTTCTCTCTCTCTCTTGAGTCTTACCAAACCTCACAAAAATTGAAAATACACACATTCTTAAACAACATCTTTCCTAGAAGAAGTTGTAGGTGATCACATGATCACAGGATAGGTGGGCACCCTCCCATTTGCTTGCTCTGTCGAGTCATACTTCAGAGTGAAGCCCACCCCCACCATAACATACCTAAAACCTCACCTTTTAGATCTCCTTCTTTGTAGGAAGCCATCCTCACCAAAAAAATCTATTTCACAATTCATGTGTCAGTCCTTAAATAGCATAAGCTAAACAAACATAATAGAAAAGGCACTCCTAGGATCACATTTTTCTTAGTGTTTCTACTTGGCTTGCATTTTGAGGTGAGAGATCATGTTCTTCATTTTTTCTTGTTCATCCTTGCACACTCCTCATCATAGCTGGTGTATTCCGGCTTCACCTGAGTGTGCCTGGGCCATATCATCATCATTCTCAGAATTTTGGTCTGATTCTACATCATATTTTAATTCACAACCACTTTTCTTTCATCACTATTTCAATTTCATAGTAACATCATCATGGTTACCCTCGACCATCATCGGTTATACCCAACCGATGTCGGTTCTAGGTCCTTTTGTTAACCTACCCAAAAGGACATTTTATTCATTTTCTTCCACTTTTCACAGTCCCTGTCACTGCCATCATTCCCATTGACATTGTAAAACACCATCAGATTTGGCATACCTATCAGATTTGACCTTCTACCTAGTTTTTCACTCATTGACCATTTTCTACAGTGATGGCCAGAAGCGGTGGTTTACCCTTGACCGGTGTCGATTTTCCTTAACCGGCATCGGTTAGCCTATTTCACTTTCCAACCACCATTTGGTACCTAATCCACTTTTTACCAGATTCACTTGTTCTTTGTTTTTTGTGTCATTTATGACGAGAAAGCAACCCTACTGATCGATCTTGGTTCACATGGTGCTTGACCCGAAAACAAGCAAGCACACTTGTATTTCATGCCAATTGTCAACCACTCCCACCTAGTCCTTCACCACCTTCCATTTTATCACCAGCCATGGATCCCATCCAACCTATCACTATCACTACCAGAGATGAGGAGTTCACATGACTCCTTGACCAAAACCCTACCGCTTTGCAGTTTTACCTTTCCCACTCATCCACTCGAGATGCCTCGGGTCAGTTGATATACGGCATGCCCATATCTATCCCCCCGACTCTCTCACTCCCACTCTTGCATCAGCCCCATCTAGCTCTGTGTTTCCCACATCTACCTTACCCCCAGTCATTTCACAGCTAGGTCCTATACCCACTATGACTTGCCATGTCTGCCACCTCCGTCCCACCACATCCACCATACCCTCGACAACTACCCAAAACAACCTCATCCACCCCTGTCTCACACATACCCATAGCTACACTACCACCTCTGTGTCGGTGACCCCTACCCCTTTTCAGAACATGTGGTCCTTTCCATTCCACAATCATTAGCCCCATTTCCACTAGGGTTACCATGACCCTTCCACCTCCATATACATACTATCATCAGCCTCTCTGTTTTCCTCCATTATTCACTCAGGGTATGTACCTCTATTTCACTACCTTCTTCCCAATCAACCTACATGGCAGCACCATACATTGGAGTGCCACCCCATTATATGCCCAAAACCAACCCTCTCACGCTACAGGAGGCACCCAATCATCGTAACCTACCAATGACCTAATCAAATTGATGTTGGACAAGATGCAGACATTAGAGGCATCGGTTTCCGGCTCCCACAACACTCTCACCTATGATGAGATTTGCAATGAGCCCATCCACCCATCCATTCCTATCCACCCATACCCCATGCATTGGGAAATGCCTAAATTCAATCATTTCAATAGCAAAGAAGACCCATAACAACATTTGCGGTCATTCAAACATGGGTGTTATCTGATCACTCACGATGATGCCTTGCTCTTGAGAACCTTTCCCATGTCTCTCACTAGACCTGCATTAGATTGGTATAGTGGGTTACCTAGACACTCTATATTCTCATTCAATCAGGTAGCCCAAGCCTTCTTGGATCATTTCTCTATCAATATCATCAAGAAGGTTACCATGACCGACCTATACTCCACATGTCGTCGTATGAGGATGAATCTATCATAGATTTTGTCACTCATTGGCTTTGGCGTAGCTTGATCAACCAACTCACCTTCCAACTACCACAAATAGAACTCATCGAGCTCTTCACATGGGCTTGTGCTAGACATATCTCACCAACCTTACAGGTCCAAACCTTCCAACATTTGATGAAGCATTCACTATGGCATGAAAGTTAGAGATTTGGGCCATCGAAGAGAAGAAAATCCAATTACACAATAAGAATTTGGCATTCAAGTCGAATGATACCTCTTCTTCTTCCAAACCACAAAAAAATTATTCAAAGGCTAAGGGCACACTAACGCAATGGTACTCAAGGCTGGCCCAGCTCATCCATCAAATCAGGCTACCCCCTCATCTAATCTCTCACCCATCCAAACTTTTCAATTCAGATGAGAGCAGTAGCGGAAATACACCCCAATTGGGAACCTTACTCTTTTGTCTTAGAAAATCTTATCAAAGCCGGAGCCATCACTCTTCCACCCATAAAACCACACACTTGGTTTTGACCCTACTCACCCCATGCCCACATGGTATAAAGAACATGACTTCTGTAACTATCATCGAGTAAAGGGTCATAGTGATGAAACTGCATCACTTTCAAAAATATTGTCCAAGAAATGCTCGAGAAAGGTGAGTTAACCATGGATAATCCTAATGCACCTACCAACCAAAACCTACACATCTTCAAGAAACCATTTCCCAACCATGCCCCTTCATCTGATCAAACCGGTGAGACCTCAACTCATGATACCCATACCCATGAGGTCACACTATCTTTAATGACATACATGTCACCTCCCAATTACCTCACATTCCTTCCATAGAGGAAATCCTAGCCCAAAATCCTCCTTCCACATCAGAACCAACCTCCCTTGTTCCTTCACCCATAGAGGAACATCTTTCATCTCCTTCATCACCTACGGAGGAGTCTTCCGCTAACATCGAGACCATCTCACCCCTGGCTTCTCCACTTAGAGAACCTTTACCCACAGTACCTCCTCCACCCATAGAGGAGCACCCATTACCTCCTCCACCCACAGAGGAGCACCTATCCATTCCTCCACTTGTAGAGGAGCTTCCATCACCTTCTACACCTACCATAGACCTAGTTGAGATACCTTTGCCTCTTGGTGAGCATTCTCCATCCACTACCCAAAATCCTGCAGACCTACTTTCGGCTCTCTTACCCACGGAAGCTGAAGCTAGCCAATTTCCCATCTCTAAGACACATTTTATGGGAATTTCCATTAGGTCCTCATCAACTCCACCTACAGACATGTCATTCTCATGTTTGGTGATCACTTAGATTATGTGGATAGAGCCTTACTATGGGGATGCCTTTTTGCTTCTGTCTCTCAACACAGATGTAGAGGTCACTTGCTGATACCTCCACTATCTACCCAAAAATATTTCACCAATCAAACCAAACACAACCACCTCTATCACAACTCCTTCCATGACACCTATCATAGCTCAAACCACATCCTTACCCATAGCCCAATCTATATCTAAACCCAAACCCACACCTATGACATCATCCTCGACTAAACCTATTACCACTTTAGGGGTCACCCCGACTACCAACCTTACTCATCCACCTATCAAACTGGATTTAGCTACATCCTCCAAAGACAACACCACACCTACTCCGACACCCAAATAGAAGCACCAAACCCATAGAACTCATACCCCGGTTGTGCCAATCACACTTGCACCTGTCCCATCCATCTTAGGATCTCAAGCTTCCCCACATGGTCAAGAAACCTCCACCCATCCAATAAACCAAAAACACAACAACCCATTCCTTCCTCACAAACCTCTAACCTACCCAGAATGCCCAACATGACTTACACCCACACTGTAACATCTTTACCACCCATACCTCCAATACCCTCAGTTATTGCTTCACTACCCACTACACTTTAGTCATTGTCTCTCACACCCCAAGCATGACCCACATCATCTACCTTCACAGCACCCCCATTATCCCCATGGGTAACTCACCCTCTTCCCCCATCTACTTTTCCTTCTAGACCTCATACACCCATATCACCTTTACCCAAGAAGGTGTAATCCAAAAACAAAACTCCACTACCCCACAATAAGGTAGTCAAAACAACCACACACCCTCCTACCCATTCACCTACTATACCCCTACCTAAACTAAACAACACGACACCCAAAACCATGCCAGCACCCAAACCCATAGCTCGACCCACTCCTCCTCTTCCAAAGACCATTCCTCAACAATCAACCACCTACCTACCCAAACCCACATTCACTTCCCATTGTGATCCACTAGCGGGGTCTATGCCAAAATTTTAACCAACCTCCTTGAGACTTCTATCATCACATTACCACCACTCAGACCTTATGACCCCCTCAAACCCAAGCCAAAAGGGTTTGATGATACTAAAATTTTCACATACCATCATGTGTGCTATAGGGCATGATGTGGAAAAATACAAGGCCTTGAAAACCATCCTTATCTAGTTGTGTCCTCCAGAAGCCAACTTTGATGATGATGACCTTCTCGATGAGGATCCTGCTTCACCAACACCCATTCCCACACTGCCCACTCAACAACCACAACCTCCACCCTCACAGCTCCTAGAGCCACCCCCAAGATTTGAAATTAACATGGTTCACATCAGAGAACTTTCCATGCCACCACCCAAATGTCATTGCACCCAACTCACCTCACAGGGTTTTTCTCCTCCGGTAGGTTTTTCCCATCATGTCATTATACCACTCACCCTACACCTTCTCCATTTCAAACTCCCTCAATCAACATGATACATGTCACTACATGTGCTCAAAAGGATAAGGGTAAAGAAAAGGCAACTGACCCACCAACCAATCCTATACCCAACATACCATCTACACCCATACCTAAAATCACTATCCATGGCCCCATGTACCCCATTTCTAATGGCATCACACATCACACCATGCTCAAACAATTACACCAGTCTCCCCTCAAAATGTCCCTATATGACCTCATCCAAACCTCGAAATCCCATCATCAAGCTCTCATGGAGGTTCTTCAATCTATTGAGGTTTTACCCAATGACCCTACACCCATTGTAGCCTCCATTATCACACCCCATCATGTAGCCTCTCTCACCAAATTACCACCTTCATCTTCACCCCACCCTATTCACCAAGTGGCCTCCCTTAGCTTCTCAGAGGAAGAGATCATGCCACACCAAAATGATGACCCGGACCCAGCCCTCTTCATCTCTATCCACATCGATGACATATGGGTACACCATGTGATGATTGATGGGGGCGCTAGCATTAACATCATTTCATCCCATGCATTCACTCAAATGCACATACCTGAAAATTACATGCATAAACATCCGGTCATGTTGCATTCATTCAATGATGCTATCACCTCTACACTAGGCACCATCATCCTCCACATTCATGGGCCCCCACACTATTCCAGAATTGTTTTACATTTTGGAAGGGGAATTCCAATATAACTTGTTGCTTGGCAGACCCTGGATTCGTGTCATGGGTTGTGTTCCTTCCACTTTGCATCATTGTGTAAAGTTTGAACATGAAGGACACACTTATACCATTCTAGCTGACCCCTCACCTTTTAAAACATGCAACATGCTTTACCGACCCAATGATGTGCTCATACCTATTAAGCCATCTACCTCCACACCATTACTTCTTCACCTACACTCCACTTACCAGTATAGTCACCACTTTCTACCACACATACCTCCTCCATTCCTACCACTTCCATAACCTCCATGGCTGACCCATCAGCTTCCCAATCCATTAACTCCACCTCATCGACCTCTGACACATCATCCATTCCAGCTACCTACATACCAACCACTGATCCCTTGGAAGGTGTTTTTCAATGCCTCACTCTGGGGAGTACCACCTATATAGTGTCAACACATTCCTTACTCCACAAGAGTATGGAAGTCTTCACCAACACCCTCATTATGATCACCACATAGGAGAATGCCTCCTTTATGGTCCTCCTCATCTTCATACTAGTCTCACCTATGGGGGACTTGATACTACCACTTACACACCCAAACCACCACCACAAACTTGCCCCTTTTCCACTGACTGACTTCCAATCACTTACCAATCACCATTTCACCCACACCTTCCTACACCGATGTGCATGGAAGGGTTTTGGTTTTGGATTTTATGAGCAAGGCCACCATACCATTATTCCATGTACCACCCACAAACATAATGACCATAGTGGTATCGGCTTTCTGAACCACCTACCAAACAAGCCCATTGAACTCATTAAGGACACTAGCTCTTCTCCACCTTCTTCACCCACTCCACCTTCATCACCACCCTCACCATGGAGTCGATGGATCTGAATCTATCCCTCCTAACTTTTTTTTTCATAAACACCATTTCCTTGGGGCCTCTGACTTATCAACGCGAGGGCGAGGCCCCTTCCACTCTTCCCTTCCTGTATCTAAAATGATCGATGATGATACACCTTCAATTAACATCATTCAATGTCAGGATGATGAATCTATACTCACCTACCTTGGTGCAAAAGACTCATATATTCATCATTCATTACCTTATGAGACACAAACCATGTTGAATGAATCGACTATCGAGATCAACATTCATACTCAGGATGACCCACACATCCTAAAGATCGGACAATCTTTAGATGTTGTTGAACAGGAAGCCATCACTTCTTTTCTCAAGAGATCATAACCACACTTTCACTTGGTCTTACACAGACATGCCCAGTATTGACCCCACCATAGTGGTCCACAATATCATAACCATTCCCGATGCCAAACCCATCAAACAAAAGCTAAGGAAAATGCACCCTCGCATTGCTCTTCTCGTCAAAGAAGAACTTCAGCCTTCTTTTTCCATTTCCTTCATCTTACCCATTGATTATCCTCATTGGATTTCTAACATTGTCCCTATCACTAAAGGTGATAGGGGACTCCACATTTGCACGGACTTCCATGACCTCAACCTAGCATGCCCAAAGATGACTTTCCCTTACCTGGTATTGATCAATTGGTTGACCTTACCACTGGTCATGAGATGCTATCACTCATGGATGGCTTCTCGGGTTATAACCAAATTTTCTTTCCCCAGAAGATCAACACAAGACCTCATTCATCACCCCTTGGGGGACCTTCTACTATCGAGTCATGCCTTTTGGCCTTAAAAATGTTGGTGCCACATATCAGTGGGCTATGACTTACATCTTCCATGACATCATGCATCACATATTGGAAGATTACGTGGATGATCTCTTGGCCAAATCTAAATGCCTTCTCACGAGCACCTAACCATCCTCAAAACCATCTTTGACCGTCTCATTAAATATTGCATCCACCTTCAGCCTAAGAAGTGCATCTTCATGGTTCTCTCAGGAAAAGCTCTTGGGATTTATCATTTCCCTCCATGGTATAGAAGTTGACCTACTAAAGTCAAGGCCATTCTTGAAATGCCTCCACCTACTAACCTTAACAACTCCATAGCCTACAAGGTAAGTTGCAATCTATTCACCATTTCATTTCACAATTATCTGATCGATGTCAACCATTTCATCATCTTCTCAAGAAGGATGTCTCCTTTAAATGGGATGATGACTATCATAAAAGCTTTTGAGGCCTTAAAACAATACCTTCTCCAACCACCCATACTCATCCCACCTAAAGATGATCAACCCTTTTACCTATACATCTCAGCTACCGATCATTCCTTGGGAGCCATGCTCACTCATCACGATGAACAACACAGGGAGCAGGTGGTTTATTACATAAGCCATACTCTTTTGGACTATGAAACCCGATACACCCATCCCAAAAACTTTTCTTAGCCTTAGTTTTCATTGCCACCAAACTCCATCATTACCTACTCAACCACAAAACCTATGTTGTGACCAACACCAACCCCTTACACTTCATGTATGCCAAACCTTATCAAAATCAGCATGCCACATGATGGCTTATGCTTTTAGCTGATCTTGACCTCAATTCATTCATCAAAATTCCATCAAGGGCCAAGCTATCACCTGACCAATTGGCCGATGCACCTATTTCTGGGATCAACCCTCTAATTTTGACTTTCCAGATGAGTCAATTGTTACCCTTTCCCTGGATGAACCCCCTTACCAAATGACACTCTTCTTCGATGGTTCCAAGTGTCAGCGTGGGGGTGGGGCTGGTATTATCCTCATTCCTCTTGATGGTGAACCCATGCCTTTGTCTTTCAAATTAGATTTTGAATGTACCAACAATATTTCCGAAATACGAAGCACTCGTACTAGGTCTCAAGCCACCTATGCCCTAGATGTCAAATCAATCAACATCTTTGGTGATTCTCAATTGGTCATAAACCAAGTCAATGGTATGTACCAATGTCATAATGAGATACTTCAAAAGTATAAACATCATGTAGACATACTTTTGACCACCTTTGATCGTTACACCCTTCAAACCATCCCACGTTCAACCAACAAGTTTGTAGATACCATGGCCTGCTTAGCTTCCCAAATACCCACTTCACCCATGATTCTACAATCTTTGTCACCATACAATGACTCCAATCACCTTCTTATTTACCTCATGATGTTTACTCGATCAGAACCACTACCCCTGACCTGAGTGACCTTTGGTATAAACAATACTCTGACTACCTTTCTCTCTCCATCTTACCTCCTGATCTCACCCATAATGGACAACGTGCCCTTCCTTAAAAGGTCTCTCATTATGTCATTCTAGGGGGCCTCCTCTATAAGCATGGCTTTGATGGTATTCTCTTACGATGCCTCACAAGTTCTAAAATTCCTTATACCATTAAGGAAGTTCATGATGGCATATGTGGAGGTCACTTCAGTGGCCTTGTTGTTGCTAAGCGTATTCTTCACTTGGGCTATTCTTGGTGACCCTTAACCATGATTGTTGACTATGTCAAACATTGTGTAAAATGCCAACAACATTCCAATCTTCATCATACACCCAGTCATGCCTTACAGGTCACTCGAGACCTTTGGCCCTTCTCTCAATGGGGTTTGGATCTTGTCGGAGAAATCAATCCTCATTCTTCCCAATGCACCATCAATGGATCATCACTGCTACTGAATACTATACAAAATGGGTGGAAGCCATACCACTCATCTCCATGAAAGTTGAGAAAATATGTGAGTTCATTAACCACCACATCATTTGTCACTTTGGTGTTCCTCATCGCCTCATCACTGATAATGGAAAACAATTCAAAAAACAAAACATTGCAAAAACTTTGTGATGCCTTCGGCATTCAACTTAGTTTCTCATCACCTTATTACCCACAAACCAATGGCCAAGCCAAATCCACTAACAAAACCCTCAACAAAATTCTTATGAAAGTGGTTGATGATACTGGGAAGGATTGGCATACACACATTCCTTTTTCCCTGTGGGCATACCACACTAGTATTCACACTTCCACTATGGCCACACCATTTTCTCTAGTCTACGGTATAGAGGCAGTCCTACCTCTCGAAGTCTAGATTCCCTCACTCACATTTCTCTCCATGACATGCTCAATGATGATGACTTTCATCAGGACCATTTAGCACAGCTAGAGTTATTAGATGAATGTCATCTTAACACTCTGGATCACCTTCAAGTTTACCAAAAATGTATCAAATGTGCCTATGAAAAATGTGTCCATGAACAAACCTTCCAAGTTGGTGACCTTGTCCTGAAAGAAAATCAACACGTAACCAAAGCAAAAAAAAGTAAACGGGGAAAATTTTCTCCTAATTGGCTTGGACCATACATCATGACTCATACCTATGGATCAGGTGCTTATCATTTATCTTCACTCGATGGTAAACCCAAACCTGAGCCCCTTAACACCTTGCATCTTTGACCATTCTATTGTTGACTTGTAGTCCTACCTCACTTTTGTCTCTTTCCATGCTCGTCCCTTGAGCGCTATTCACTCCATACACCTCACCAATGATTAAACAAGAATCATGTGAGTACCCATCACTTGTTATCTTCTCTTGAATATGTGTACCATGGTGTTGCACATAGCATGATTCTCATGGATACTTTTCATCTACCTTTAGATGAGATCCCATGGTCATTTCACCTTGCCTTTTGAACAAGAGTCTTATTCTCCACCTTGGTCTTGTCCATGACTTCAAGACCTCACATGGGACCAAACTCCTTGAGTCAAACTTCTACTAAAAATATGATGACTCCCTCAAAAGGACATCTTCCTCTCGAAAAATTGCTATGTTATAAATAGACTACTCCCTCGAAGGACAACTATGTAAAGCTCTTAAAAAAAAAAAAAAAATGAGAGAAATCAAAGCTTCCCATCGATCAGCTTCATGAAGACCTCAAGGAGTTAAATTTTATTCATCCCATATAGACTTCCCACATCGATCAGTCTATCTCAACTATAAGTCAAAACACTCAACCTTTTTGTCATGGACTTTCCCATTGTGATCTAGGTTCTCTTGCTCAAAAATGCATGCTACCTATACCATATATAAAAATTACCTACTTTCACCCTTTTACCATTCCCACTCTCATTTCCTATTGCCTCAAGGGACTTCTTGGAACTTAGACATTTGGTGATCATGTGACTACTTTTCACCATAGAACAATCCATCATGTAATGTCTTTAGGGTCTTATGTTCATCACCTCTTCCAAGGTATGATCTACTCGGTATGATCCTACCCAATCAGGTGGCTTTATTTCCCCCTCTTATCTTTTAACCATCTTTGTTTACATTTTGATTACCTTATATAGGACTTGGTCCTCGATGCTTACTTTTGGGGTAATCTTCTTCTTTCACCACAATCACCCTCACCTACATCATTTTACCTATAATCTACCCACACCTAACAAACCTAAACCCACAACATGCCCAAAACCTACCAACTCATTTTCATACCTCCTCATATTCTTCCCTAGCTCATGGGAGAACTACATCGGCCTGAGGTCCCTTTTCACCGGGACTATGTAGGTAGCACTCTGAGGGCATGGGGCCCTTGGAGGTTAGCTCGGCCATCCTCTACCCTAAACAATTCATCTTCCATGTTCCTCACATTACATCACACCTAACTTAGTTTCCCTTTTATACCCAAAATTGGAAATTAAACCACATACATAACAAGTTGTTTCATATTTTAAACATTATCACAACATACATTTATTATGCCTACCATTTCTCTATCATCACTATGCATAGATTATACCACATCTCACATATGACCCATATTATCATTCATTGCATAAAATAATGACTCACAACTTCACTTACTTTTAACTCAACCATGCCTACATCAACCTAACTCAACCATGCCTAAACCAACCTGACTCAATCCATGCCTATAACCTGACTCAATCCATGCCTATAACCTGACTCAACCATGCCTAAACCGACTAATCAACCATGCTCTCAATCCATGCCTATAACCACTCAATCCATGCCTAAACTAACTTTGACTCAATCCATGCCTATAACTCTGACTCCATCATGCCTAAACTCACCATCCATATCTCGATCCATGCCTATGCAAACACAACTTGACTCAATCCATGCCATCATATAAATAAATCAATGACTCAATCCATGCCTATAAAAATCTCTCGACTCAACCATGCATAAATATATATCATGAATAAATCATGCCTAAATTAACCTAAATCGATCCATGCTCTATACTCAACATGATATCCATCATGCCTAACTCATCCTAATTTCCATCCATATCAACAAAAAATAAATATCTCTCGGCACATGCAGGCAATAATCAATCAAAATAATATCATAATCAAAAAAATCATAGCATGTATCTCATCATATAAATAAATCTCGTGGATCTCAAATATATCACTGGCTATCTCATCATGTCCATCATCCTCAAAATCAGCGGTCTCACATGCATGATATAAAATACAAAATGTCATCGGCATTGGCTCGCTCTCGTCCCCTCATATGCTCTCCAATAAAATAATGAATCTCATAATCTCTCAAAATATCTTTATCTCTTATTGTAGGATATAAAGTCTATCAAATATATCGAAAATATCGATAGTATCTAGCCTCACATCATCATGTTGCACTGATCATCACTGGTCTCTCGGTGGTCCCATAGGTCTCGGCCCCTGTACCTGCTGATCTCCTCCACCTACTCCGGTGCTTGTGGTGGTGCCCCTACCACCAATCTAAGGCCATACAGGCTAGGCCCTACCAAACTGCCCATATGTGCATGTGTGGCTGTCCTCCATCTCCCCTCCTCTCCACTCTCTCCTCCATGACCATCTCCTAAGTGGCCACTCTGTGTGTGGCTCTGCTACCTCACCTCAGAACCCTCTAGTTCCATGTAGCTAGTAGCCTCTACTCGATGGGCCTCAAGTAGCTACCTACCCCAGTAGGGTCTCTCTACACCATATGTAGTAGCTAGATCTAGCTGTCCTCTCTAGGTGGTATGGCTCATAATGTGCTGCCACCCACATGATACTGTACTGTCTATTGTGCACAGCACCCAACATCATCTATCCAGCTAGTCCATTTTCTCCTCCTCCTTAGGGCATCCATGGGAACCTAGATACTAGGCAGGTATATGGTAGAGTAAGGGCCTCTCCACATCATCTCTCGATACTTGGGGAAGGGCGGAGGAATGTCTATACTAGCCCGATCTTTCTTGTCGGACTTTGTCTACCTAGATCATCTCATACTCTCTGGCATGGTGACCCTTTATCCATCTCTCTAGTTGGATCTTAGATAGATCCTCATGCATATGCCTATATGAGGGGAATCCCACATATGGCCTCCATATAATGTCCACTCCAAAAACCCCTCCAGTAACTACCGGAAATAGGCCACATCATGTGTGGGCTCTCAGATCTCCACTCTCTCTATCACTCGGCACCCATCTCCTATACCCCACCCGCATAAAAATCTCACTTGGAATGCATCTGCTTGGGGCATCCCTATAGGCCACACACAAACTATGTGCTCATATGCCCAGCAGTGTAGCAAAAATGTACAACATATGTGAACATGCGTAGCCACCCATATGCCCATAACTCTGTATAGTTGCACCAAGGGAATGTTGGTGCCCAGTAAAGTGGGTCTCATCCACCATCATGTCATGGAGTACTCCCATCAATGATCGGGGAAACCATCCACCCTCTGCATCTGGCGTGCATAGCACACACTTTTCCCATCAACAGAACCACTAGCCTCGTCTCCTCTGGATAGGCTAGGTACATCTCTCTCATAGCTCAAGCTAGCACTATGGAATCTCAGATCAGCCATCCCTCTCCAAAAATAGTCACAATCAGCTCCTCGAGGCCTCGGAGGAGATAGAATAAACTTGTGCACCCAATATGGGTAATTGAAGAATCTGGAACATGTCCTCCAGGGTGATAGTCATCTCACCTCTGTCGGCCAAGGGTGGAACGTGTTGGTCACGGAGTCCCATCTATCGATGAGTGTGACCATCAAACTAGGTTGTCGAATACATGTCTATAATGATGAACCCCACTCAAGCCCACTACCTCCACATGTTATAGCTCCTCTGGGGTCATTTGTACCTGTGCACTATCACCGAGAGGTGAACCCTATCCACATATGTAGCTTGCACTCTCCCCTGCATCCAATACAAACAAAACATTAATTTACATGTATCAATCCATATTCAACCATTATCATTTTCCTATACCCTATTTTCACCCTACCCATCTCAACTACCTAGCCCACATCACTTTTGGACCCTTGTGCCCAATAATCACTGTACTGGTTCATCCTAACCGACTCGGTCACCCTTTAACTAACATCGGTCACTTGTTTGGTGACCAATACTAGTTCACCCTTACCGACCCAGTTACCCCTTAACCGAGCATCGGTCACCTTTTTTTGTGGTGACCATCACATTCCACCTAACTAACCCGACTAACCTTGACCGATGTCAGTCATTGTCATGGAAAATCCCATGATTTCCCAAAACCCCCTCTCTAAAAAACCTCCCCCTGCCCCTTTTACCCCCTACAATGACCTAAACTACCCTTGGACCTCCACCCACCTCCCCTATCCCATTATTACCCTCCCCATTCCTCTTTTTACCCAATATTCCCCCCATTCCCAAATTTAATTTTTACCACCCACCAAACCAAAAAACCAACAAAACCTACAACCAACAATAAAATAATCCTCTAATCTATCAAATCAACTACATGTAGAGTAGAGCACTTACCTCATCATACTTTCCACCGTCTCGATGGCACATCAGCCCATTGTATCGGGGCCCCACCCGATCCCTCTCTGGCCTCCACCATCACCAAATAGCTACCTGCAACCTCTACCTAATCGAATCCCTCATAATGATCCTGTGGACCCACTGCTCACCACCAATCACTCACTCGTCATCACACCACTAGCTCACTATTTCCATTTTGTCTAGACACTTTTCTCTCTTTTCTCTCTTTTTTTGTCATTTTCTCACTTTGAAAATAACAAATGAATAACAAAAAATGTGGATTTTTTGTTTTTATAACAAACCAACCTAACCGACATCGGTTACCCTTGACCAGACATCGGTCGCGTGCCCTACCTAACCATCATTGGTTGACCTATACCGACATCGGTTATCCATGACCGACATCGGTCACCATCACCTACACATTGCCCTAAATTTTACCCTTTTACCCTACCCCTACTTCCTTTTTTACCTCACCCAACCTTCACCCTGATCATTTACCTCACCCCACCTTTACCCTACCCATTTACCTCACCTTTCTGACCTCATCATTTACTACCTCCCTTTTCCTCCTTTGGGGACTCATTATTTTACCCCTACCTTGGCCTTACCCATGTCGTGACCTAGATATTTGGACTGGACCATCACTAGTGACCTTTGACCTCATGTGTTCACTATACCTTGTGGCACTATTACCTGTGTTGTTGACCTAATGACCTTACCTAGCCTATTACCATGACCGTTTATCCTAACCCTACCTTTGGTGTACTGGAACATACCTAAACGTTCCTACACCTAACCTACGTTGTGTTTCCTAACCATATCCTATACCTTGGATACTGGAATCACTTGACCTTGTTTGGATAAACCTATCGACCTTAGACAATGTAGAGTTTTCTGCTCTTCAACCTGGTAGCGTGCTTTGCAGTTTATACATGTGCGTGCATTTGACTATTACTACCTTTGACCCTGACCCATTACCTAGATTACCCAGTAGACCTTTAACCCTTTTTCCCCATTCCCACCTTCCTTTTCCTCACATTTACCTTTTATCAAACCACTCACCAATTCTACCTTCTGCCTCATCAGTTCTTGGTTTGAGGGGATCACCTTCACCCACACATGGGGCAACCACATCTTATTTTTGTTAGCGTCGCTTACTAATACAAGCTACTGCAACAAAAAGGGGCAAAAATGTAGACACTAAAATTAGGTCACACTCCCCTTTGGTCCCTCGACAAATAAGCACCCTTCATCACATTCACCTAGCCATGGCCCCTTTCACCCCACTAATATTAATTTAATTAATAAATTAAATTAATTCATTATCCTCACTATATTTATTATTTAAATATCTTAATTTAAATAATATCCACACATACACTTCACCTAGACACCTCACCAAGCCAACTCACCCTAAAACCTATTCTTAGTAAGTTGCCATAACTAACTAAGACTTACCTAAACCCTAAAAATCAATGCCTACATTCTCTCTAACCACATTCCCACATGCTTACAAGAAGCTCCCAGTCTAATCCATGGGTTAACAACACGAGATCCGAGGAAATCAAGAGGATCTCCCTAGTTTAGTAAACCTAGGAAATCCCACCTTGACCAATGCCGGTTACCCCTAACCATCACCGGTTAAGCTAGAACCACCATCGGTTACCCTTTTAACCCCAAAACAACCTTATTCTCAAGGTTGGTAGAAGGTTGGAAAAATATTGGAAAATTTGGTGAACATTAGCACATTCCAGAGAGATATCACATCTTCTGAGAGAATTTTAGTGAGAACATGCATGCAAGGAAGGAGATCAAGCATCTTTTCCTGCACAGACCATCCCAATAATGATCTGATCTAACCAAGCAAAGAGGAATGTACATGCAGCCCATGCAGAAGCTTTCCTTCAGTTGGTGATCACCTGCAGCCTTCAAACCTCTCATCAGCACCTCCATCCCTCACTCACAGGCATCTAGGACCAGAATCCAAGTAAGTAAACATTATACTTCTCTGGTTCATTCCATTTCATCATTATATTATCATCTTTTGTTTACCTAGCCACCCATTGACCTCCTCCAACACTCACCCCTCCATATACCCATTAAAACCTCACCAAATCCTACCCAAATCACCCAATACCTCATCTCGACCAACCAAAGTCCTTTGTGTAATCATAAAGGAGACCTAAATCTCATTATGTGGCATTCCTAGAACTCCACAGTAATTGACACCGGTTACACCTAACCGCCATCGGTCAGCCTTAACTGACATCGGTCTCTGTATTTTCCCATATAACCCAGAATAGTGACCTACCCACCTAATTCCACCTTACCCTCATTCACCTGTGATCTACCTGAGACCTCTGTCAGACTTGTAGAGACCCAGAACCAGTTACTTGACCTTCGGATCCTATTCTAACCTATCTTATTAGATTAGATCTATTTCTTATTGTGTTTTAAGTGAGATACCTAAATCATTTCAAATTACAATAGGATTTGCCTTATTTATCACATTAAATTGTTTAAAATAGTGGATTGACATCCATCTAGGAAGTATCACACTTCCCGGATCTAGCATACGCTAGGCAGTTCATTACATATATTGTTTAACTCCTTCTGGTGGTCTTGCTTTTGCATTACAGGTAGTTCCTCCTAGCCAAAAGGAAGCTCTCACAATTAGCTGTGGATTCAGAAGTCATACACACGCAACAACCCATCAACCAACATTTGAATAGGTATTCCTCCTATGCCTGTTACCCTATCTATTTCGTCAATACTTCAAAGAAATGATCTAGAATGAGGTGAAAAAAATTGAATTCGCATCACGAATCCACTATGGGATTCAAAAATAATTTTTCTACTTCTTCCTCATCCATGCATCTAAGCAATATGTTATCAAAGGCTTTATAATATAAGATTTCTTCTATGATCACATACTTTTTGGTTATAACATGAAGTTGTCTCCATTGTTGATAATTGGCCCTATCCATGTATGTCTAATCTATAATGTGATTTTATTTCGAATACCATTGTCATAATGAAATTTAAGGATTTTCAATGTAGTTGATGCATTCGTTAGGGAATTCAAGATCAACCAAATAACCATAATAAAAGGGGTTATGACCTATCCAGGTAAGTAATGATTTTTACCTTGATTGGTTTCTAATTGATGTAGGTGAGCTCAAAATTATTCACGAGTGTTATTAACCTACCAACCTTTTTGGACAAAGATACTTTATCAAGAAGGTCCAAAACTAATTATACTTGACAATAACACTTGTTTTTGTATTTAGCATGTAGTTCCTCAATCGTTTGGTTATAAAGATCTTTGGAAAAACATTCCTTCTATTACTGAGTATATTGAGTCTCATAGTCTATAAGTACATGACTAATGAAATAAATGGAACGTTCACACTTGTCATCATCTTCTTGTGCTAGCATACATGTAATTGAAAAAATCATAGCTTTATAATAGAGATCTAAGTGATAATCATACTTGGGTGGCATGAGAGTTAGGAGATAAAGTAAGAACCCTTTTACTAATTCAAATGCATTATGGCATTCTTCTATCCATATTTTACAATAATTTTTATTTAATATCCCATTAATGGGGTGTATAGCATATGTGAGGTTAGACACAACCCTTCATATTTCCCAAAGATTTCCAAGGAAGGATCTAATACCAGATTCATTTATGGGAGGATTCATATCAAGGATTACAGGAATTTTTTTTTCAGGTCTACATCAATTCCTTGAGAGGATATGATGTATCCTAGGATTTTACCTCATGTGGCTTCAAAACCACTTTTTTTGGGATTTAAAGTGACACCGTATTTAATTAAACGTGAAAGAATAATCAAAAGAACCTCGGGGTGATATAGAATCCTTTTAGCCTTTCTAAGAGATCATCAACATATGTTTCAATAATCTTATGAATGATGTCATGGAATATGTAAGTCATGTCCCTTTGATAAGTAACACCAGGTGATCTTTAGGATGAATGGCATGATAGCATAATAGAAGGTTCCCAAGAAGTGATAAAAATTTTATTAAATCTGGTATTCTTCTAAGATTATTATTTGAGTATATCCCAAAAATATATCCACGATGGATAACAACTCATAACCAGATGTAGCATCAATAATGACATTGATATACAGATAATGAGAAATCATACTTAGGGAAAGATTTGTTAATAGATATAAAATTGATACGAGTCTTATTTTTTCATTTTCTTGAGAATCGACACGGTATTAGACAACCACATGGAGTAATCCATTGGTTTGATAAAACCTACTTTTAGAAGTTTAATAACCTTTTCTTTGACCATTAAGGTGAATTTTGGCTTCATTGGTCTCAATTTTTGTGTTACTGGTGTGGTATCGGTTTAGTAACCGAATTATGAACCACTACATGAATGAAAACTCATGACATGTATTTTTAATTAAATGTAAAGGCCCAAGAATGTTCTTTGAGAAATTTGGTATGATCTTATATTTACACCATGTATAAAAAGAACCAAGCTTCAAATTCCTAGGATCATCCTTTGTTGTAATGTTTATTTCAATTGTGTCTTATATCTGGGAGGAATTACCTTCTTCGAACTTGGGGAGAGTAGGAGGTAATTCAAGAGGTTCCTCATTTACCTTATAGAATTTGATTTTTTGGGGGAAGGAAGTGGATATAGTATTATCCACGAAGTAGGAAGAAGGATGTGGAGTGAGAGAAAAATACTTGTTGTGGTGTGTAGAGGGAAGATCGCTATACACATGAAAGAATCCTAATATCACGTGATCATTTTTAGTGAAGTCAAAAGTGACGGGTTCATCCTTATTTTATAAATAAGGTAGTACCACTTTATTTGTATTTTTTTTTTGAATTAGTGGTTTTGTCATCATAGAAAATAAAACTCCATTCCCTTTAAACACTTGTGCTGGGAAAATGTGAGAAGAGGAATATGGCATAGAGTTAGCTAACCATTTTTTTCTCTATGAATTGCTTCAATAGAGATGAATTCAAGTCATTAATTATTTTTTACACAATGGTTTTGTAGAGTTGTTTATGTTATACTTTAGTTTCTTATACTTCTAATACTTGATTGGATATTAATTGGGAATATCATAGGACTATAACATTTTTAATGGCCATCATTTTGGATACAATGAGACCAAGGAGTAAGGCTTCATATTCTACTTCATTATTAGTACATTAGAAATATAACTTGAAATAAAAGTGCATGATCTTCCCTTCTAGATAAGTTAATATCACCCCTACCCCCATGCCATATTGGAATTTGGCTCCATCTTAATGAAGCATATAATAGCTAGTATGAAAACAAACCCATCATTTCCTTAAAGGGTTTCATAATACATCTGATACCTCTACCATGCATGTGTCAGTAAATCATCTACGGGAGATATGATGGACCAAAAATACTCCCCATCCCTTGAGAATAAAAGGGGATATTAATAGGAAAGTCATTTTATAATAGATTTATAATTTCCATCATTTTTCGGTGGATACAATTTCCACCATGGTGACCTTACCATCATTCTTGTTTGTACCTTCAATTATCTTATGTTTATTGGTTTCAACTTTTGAACCTATTTTGTAGTCGTGACTAGATCCATCAAATGAGGTGGTTTGTTTAGTTTATTAGCTGGGAGTTCAAACTCTACATGGATTCTTGGTTTCTTTATTATATTAGCTAGGTAAATATCAAAGGGTTTAGGATCACCCTAAGCAACGAAAACCTTTCCTAAATGAAGGAACCTAATCTCTTGGAATAGCATGGATGGGATTTCCTTCATCCTATGGATCCATGGCCTTCCTAGAATCATGTTATAATTCATTTCCCTATCTATGATATAAAAATATGTTAATATAGTTTTTGGTCCAAGGGTAACTTGAAGAACTATGGTTCCAATTGAAGTGGATTTCAGGATATCATAACCTTGTAGCATGTTCCTGGTAGAAGAGCAATTGGTTTCTCCATATCCTAATTTTTGTAAGAAAGAGAAGGGGAATATTTTTATGAATCTCCATTTCCAATCGCATCTATTTTAACATAAATTTTGTAAATCCACAGTTGTAGATACAATGTGGGATCCCCTCTTTGTGTGATCTCATCATATGAAGGCATTTTACTTATGTCAAATATGAACCTTATGTCCCTATCATTCTATCATGAGGGATATATGTCAAAAAAATGTGATTAATTTGAGCATAAGGTGGAGGAATGACATGAATTAGATTGCGAAATCCCCATTCTTCTAATAAATCTAAATGGTGGGCTAGAGAGTTCTTCAAAATATCTAGAAAGGAGATATGAGAGAAGGTCTTATTAATTTTTTTGATTAATTCATATGCTCCCACAAGTTTGGGAACTATAATTAAATCATCTTGCATTAAAGGATAAATAGCGAGAGGCTACAATGTATATTCTCTTATAAGGGTCATTGCATTGATTTCTGATTTTATTTCCAATTCAACCAATCCCATAATTTTTTTGTTGTTTCTTTGAGTCGAGTTGGGAAACTCAAGATTTATCAAAGTCAAAGCCTAGTGGTTATGAGTTACTATAGGAATACCTTTGTTTACATTTTTAGGGTTTGATTTATCATATTCATAATGATTTGGGAAATTGTCCCAATAAATTCCCATGTTTATGTTTTGAGGTACAACAAGTCTTGTATGACCAGATTGTAAAAATCCTTCACGGTTCACTAGAAACATATCTATGAAGAGTTTTTATTGATCCTTTGATATTCTTTGGATAAATTTATTAAAATCCCTATAAGAACAAGAATCATGACCAATGACATGGTAAAGCCTATGATATAAATTTAGGTTGTAATATCTCGGTATTCGGTTTGGAATCGGTTGTTGGTTTTAATCCCGAGTTGTTGTTTTGGAATTGGTTATTTTAATTATAGTTTAAAGCCCTTTGATTATGATTTTTATATTATTTTTATCCCTAGGATTGATATTGCATAGGGGAGGATGGTTAAAATTGATTTCATTAACGAAAGGGCAAGGCTATAATTATTTATGTTCCCATGTTCCCATTATTGTTATTTGTGTTACTAGTATTTGTGACATTAGGTTTCTTTGGTTGATCAATAAAACCATATGTGGTAACACCATGATTCTGATTCATTACTTTAGGTCCTTGATTATTATTCATATTACTCATAGAATATAGGTTGTTTTTATTTAGATTTATCAACTTCTCAGTAAAACCATAGGTATTTCATCTATTATTAATGGTTGTTGGGTAAATGTTAAGCACACCCTTTAATACTTCATCATATATGTGGAAAGGAAACTTCTACACTTCCTTCTTGGTTTCTCGGCTAAGAAAGAGAGGAAATAAGTCATATAATTCCTTCTAATCCATGTATGGTGCACTTGCATTAGAATAAAGGACTTGTTGCCACCTCCGAATAAAGTGGGTAGTGCATTCCTTTTTCTCCTACTTAATATGTAGGAATTCCTAGATTCTATTTCACAATAATTTGTTCATGTAAAATTCCTTAATGAACTTGGAAACCAGTTGTTTGAAAGATTTTATAGAAGTTTCATGGGTGTGGTAGTACCAATCTATTGCACGATCCATTCAAGGGTTTTTGGAAATATTTTGGCCACCACTGCAACCCATGGAAGGATTTCTCTAATAATGGTGGCATAGGATTTTATGTGATCATTTGGATCTCCCTCTCCTTTAAATTGGTAAGGTCGGGAAATGGATGTGGAATCATAACACCCTATATGGTAAAATCTAAGGGCTCCTTAAAATATTCGGCATATGTGCCCATTGGGTATAATTCAACCATTAAAGTTACTTGGTGAAAGGGAAGAGGGGGAGAGCTTGGTGTGTTTTTATATAAGCATTGGACATGGCATACAAATTTCCCTAATAATACATGAATGGGATAGGGAAAGTATACAGATCTAGTTTTGGTGACTTGGAATACATATGCATATAAGGAATAACATTAGGAAATGAGTTCATGGGTGATGCACTATCAAAATTTACATTGTTAGGAGGTGTAGCATTCAGAAATGCATTTCCAAATAACCCCTATGTGGGATATACGTAATATGGATGATGGTTCATTCTAAGTATACCCAATCTCATGAAAATATCACACGGGTTAGAATTAATATAAAAACCTTGTTGCAATGGTTGTTGAATTGGTTGAGTATGAGTAGCAAGAGTGTAATTTAGAGTACCAGAATGAAAATTAGTATTTTTCCCTATTATTTTTGTAGGTTTTGAGGCTAGATCTATTTCTAATTCTCTAATCCTTCCTACCAATGTAGAAATGACATCATTGGGTGAAGGTTGTGACCCTTGTTTGGGTATGTGTTGTGTGTTATTCTATTGAGAAGATGTGTGATACCATTTTATGAATTGTTCACTCATTACTTCCCCCTTTTGTGATACATTTTATAATTTTGGTGGGGTTGAGGAGTTATCCAAAGGATCCTTATTGAGAAACATTAGTTTGAAGTCTTCCATAAATAAGTTACAATCAATTTCACTACGTAAAGTTGGTCAAGATGTTTTTAATAGTATGTGAAACTCTAAAACCAAAGTGTTGATGAGGAAATTTTTAGGTGGAAAAACTTATGGATTCCTTGCCAATTCTCTCGGGAATATAAGTCCCTCTACTTAATCAAAGTGTAGCTACCATATATACATGCACGTGAAAAGGTGGATTTCTATGGTGGCCTTTAATGGGAGATCTAACAGGGGCACTCCACTGACCCCAAGAAAAGCTAGCAATATCTTGATAGGGAATAATTTTTATGAAAGTGGGAAAGGAAGTGAGAAAATAAGTAGGATAACTAATGTTGCAGGTAGTAAATTAGATTCCTAAACACACTAGTTAGAAAATTCCTCACATGCATTCATGAGAAGAAAAACCTCGCAAATGGCAACAACAAGACGAGTTAATATTGTGAACTCAAATTTTATGAAATCTCCTCATCAAAGACGTTACAAAATAATTCTTCTTGTATTGCTTTAAACATAAGTTTTACATAGCAGAGAAATGGAGGAATTTGAGAAGAAGGGGGAAATGGGAGAAAATGGCCATTTCCTTTGCTTTCTCTAAGTACAATGCACTTGTGAGTTTACAAGATCAATTGTCCCCTATAAAATGGCATGAAGAAGCCATTAAATATACTCCAAGAAACGGTTACAACTTCTTATTTGTTAGCAAGAAACAATTTAGAATTTATTTTCAATCATTCACGTCCATTTAGATTCTTGATTTGTGAAGAAACGCCAATGGTGGAAAAACCAGACTTTTCATAATGCAGCCGTCACACTTGTTTTGTAACTTTGAATTTGAACCGTTCATCTTGCCTTTGAAACTTTAAATTAGGGTCGTACACGTGGGATAAATTTACTAGAGTGGGCGTGGAGGATTCCTTTTGTATTTTGTGACTTTATAGAGATTTGGCATTTTGGAACATTTTGGCCCGCTTACCCACTTTTCATATGGTCTTGAAACATGGCCTCACTTGAATGGTGAAGGAGTCATGAGTCACTTTAATAATTTTACCTTTGTTCAATGCGGGCTCACAAACAAAAATTTCTTCACTGGCCCACCTCCCCACTTTGGCTCTTTGATGCGGGCTTGATATTTGACTTTTTAATTTGTGTTTGGTGGGGCTATAGATCACTTTTTAACTTTTCACCTTTTTTACAAAGAGGCTAAAAATCTCAAACCTCCCTAACGGGTCCACCTCCTGCTTTGACTTTCCAATGGCGGGCCCAAGATTTAACTTTTTCCTTTAATCCTGATCGGGGCTATGGGTCACTTTTAAATTTTCACCTTTTTTGAAAGAGGCTCAAAATCTCAAATCTCCCCGACAATCCGCCTCCCTTTTGACTTTCCAATGGCGTGCCCAAGATTTGACTTTTCCTTTAAGCTGATCGATCGGGTTTGCGAGACATTTTTAACTTTTCACTTTTTTTTACAAAGAGGCTAAAAATTCAAAGTTATCCACCAACTCACTTCCAATTAGATATGTCCACGTACCCATGGATGATGGAGCAAAAATTTTATGGGAAAGAAAATGCCCATCATTCCCGACTGTGGAAAAAATGCAGAGAAGAAGAAAACTCCACCATTTTGCACCTGATTTTCAAATTTCTTTTGCGAGCCAAGGAATTGAAAACAATACAAGGTTTGACAATCCATGGCCATATTAATATTGAAAATTTCATTCAAATGAGGACAATAATAAAATTTTCACATGTCTAGATAGGAAAATGGAAAATTTATCAAAATGTGCAGACTGGAGAGTTTAAACAACTTCAAAGCATGAATTTCTCTATATTTTCATACTTCCAACTTTACTTGAACACTTCTGAGGGTGTGAGCTCAAATTTTTGAATTTTACTTAGAAAATGAGGGGGGGATTTTGAGGGCAACAACAATGGCTCTAGCTTGGGGACATGACATGGACTAAGCATAGTGAAGACATGACATGGGAATCCAGAATCTCAATTTCTAGACCCTGTAATTCATTGACCAGTGCCTTATCCATTGGGCCTTATAGATTCATATAAAAATTTGAGAAATAAATATCAGAAGAAGGAAACACACAAGCACACAAAAGGAAGGAAACACACGACACACAACAGAAGGGGAAACAAAACCACACAACGGAAAGGGAAACACACCTAGCAATCACTTATGGTACAAGGCGGGGATAACCCACTTTCACTAATGATACAATTTCAGGTATTTCCCACTCCGAGGCAATTCTAGTGGCGTTCCATCCAAATATGAGAGAAGAAAATCATTCTCACCACAAGCTTCTTTGTGAATCTGGAATGGGCCGAGCCATAATGAGTCGAACTTTCCATGGCTGCCTTTTGGTTCTCTTCTCTTATCCTATAATAGGATGAAGTCTCCAACTTTGAATTCTCTTACCTTGGCCTTCTTATCAAAAATATTCTTTACTTTTAATTGGTGATCCTTAATGCAATCCACCTCTTGGACTTTATTTTGTTCCAGCTTCTCAAGAAAGAGGATCCTCTTGTCAATGGAATCATTGTATTGACCATCTTCTATTTCCTATAGCATCTCTCGATTGTGAGAGGAATTTCTTCTTCGACTCCATATAGTAGTTGGAATGGTGATATACCTATTGCCTTTTGGGAGTGATCCTATCCACCCACATGCGTCATATAACCTTTTGTGCCAATTCCTTTGATTCTCATCTACAAGCTTTGGAACAATGGTTACAATGATGTTTTTGTTGCTTGATTCACTGTGTCCATTTCCTTTTGGATAGTAGTCAAAAATGAATGTTTTAGGGAGATTCCATAGTAGCTATAGAAAAACTAAGTCAACTCTCTTGAAGAGAAATAGGTAGCATTCTTTGTTACAATCTTCT
The DNA here is from genome assembly GCA_018340775.1 of Taxus wallichiana var. yunnanensis. NCBI lineage: Eukaryota > Viridiplantae > Streptophyta > Pinopsida > Cupressales > Taxaceae > Taxus > Taxus wallichiana. Next base: position 526,410,187 of record CM031237.1, read on the forward strand.
GTGGCACTCTGAAATGGACTATGATATTCTCCTTGATGAAGTTGTATGTTGTTTCAGTGTTGGCTTGTTTAGATGGAATGGCTTCCACCCATTTGGTGAAGTAGTTTATTGCTTGTGAGTATAGGTGTGCCCCATGCTTGAGTGAGGGTTAAGAAAACCATGAAGTCTATCCCCAAATGTTGAAATGGTTCTTTAATAACCATAGGCACTGAGTGGTAATGCAGGTGAGTTGTGGTCTTCCAATAAAATGTTGCCATGATTTGCATTTAGAAACCCAATCTCGACTCTCTACAAAGATGGTGGGCCAATAATACCTTCATCGGAGGATCTTGTGTGCAAAGTGACCATTGCTAAAAATTTTCCAACACATGTCTAGTCATGGTATACTTTAAGTAAATTTTCTTGTTGTTCTTTATCTACGCACCTCGAGAAACAACCATCTAGGCCTCTTTTGTAAAGTGCATGATTCCAGATTACAAATTTAGTTGCCTTCAGCTTGAGTGTTCTCCTCTTCTTGTAATAAATATGGGGAGGGAATTATCCATAAGTTGGGTAATAGGAAATATCAACATACCACTTATCAGTAGTGGTGATAAAGAGCTCATGTGGTTATCTTCTAAACAAGCTCAACAAGTATAGTTTTATTTTCTATGTTAAAGTTTGAGTATTTTATCTTTAGCAATCAACTTGCACAAGCCATTTCCCCTTACCAAATTGGAGGGTTGAATATCCAAGTCATATTCTTGAGTCTTTGCAATCCAATTTCCTCTTTTAGCTCTAGGATCTTGCTGTGTCAAGATGGACTTGATTGCACTACTAGGGACCATCACCACCATATGGGAATTGAGGATGTAAAACTTGAATTTTTTATAGCCTTGACCACTGTATAGGCATGCTTCTCCAATTGGCTATATTTTAGCTCATGATTTTTCAAAGGAAAACTCATGAAAGCAATAGGTGCTTCCACACCTTCATCATTTTTAATGAGAATGACAGAGAGTGTATGTTCTGATGCATAACAATACATGATGAATTCTTTGTTAAAATATGGAGATACAAGAGTTGGAGCCTTGGCAATGGATTTCTTGATCTCTTCAAATGTTTCCTTCCCTTCATTTTTCCATTTGAATTTTTCTTGTGGTTTCATCATGGAAGTGATGTGCTTCATCAACTCAACAAACTCAAGCACAAAACGACAAAGAAAGTTCACCTTTCCAAAGAATGAATGAACTCCTTTCTTACTTGTGGGCAGGGCTAATGCTTGAATGGATCTAATCCTCTTAGGATCAATGTGTGCTCCATGTTTATTCACAATGTGCCCCAATAACTTTCCTTCTGTGACTCCAAAAATGCACTTTTTTGGATTTAGTGATATGCCATGTTTCCTACACCTTGTAAGTACTGTTTCAGTGATAGATATGATCTCCTCTCTTCTTTGAAAATATTGTGAGATCATTAAGATATATGACAATGTAATGCTTCAGATCTTTGAAGGCCAAATCCATCGCCCTTTGGAATGTATCTCCTGCATTGATTAGGCCAAAAGGCATTCTATTGTAGGAAAAAGTGCCCCAAGGTGTTGTAAAGGTTTTCCTAGTGTAGTCTTCCTCTGCCACTTTGATTTGATTTTATCCTAAGAATCCATCAAGTAATGAAAGAATTTTAGATCCATTGATTTCTTGCAAGGATATGGTCCATGATAGGAAGAGGATAATTGTCCTTGAGTGATGCTTGGTTCAGGTTGCGAAAATCTACACATATCCTTATTTCACCATTCTTCTTCCACACTGGCACAATGTTAGCCAACCATGTTGAATGGTGGATGGGAAAGATGATCCTTGCATTAAAAATATTCATTACCTCCTCCTTGATGGTATCAACAATCTTTGGGTTGTACGGCCTTTTTTTTTTTCTAAAGGGCTTAACACCCTACTTCAAAGGAATTGAGTGATGCATTTCCTTTGGCTGGAAGGATTTGAGTTCATCATAAGAGTAGGCCAAGACATATGAGTATTTCTTGAGTAATGTAACAAACCTTATTTTTTCTTCAAGTGAGAAACATTTTCCAATATTGACCATCCTTGGCTCCTCTAGGTACCAATGTTTTCTTTATCAAAATCAGTTGGGCACGAAGATTGCTTTTCTTTCTCTTGAATGAATCTGTCATGTTTGTCAAAGAGGTCTTCTAAAGAGACTAGGCCTTTGGGAATTTTGTTCCCTTTCAATTTGATTACTCCCTCATCATCAATCCCTTCAATTCCTTCTTTCTCTTCTTTGGGGACTACTTCTTGGTGTGGATTTTCACCTCCTTCAAAGAAGAGATTATTGAAATTATCCCTTTGCTCTAAAAAGGATAGAATTTGGTTATCATCATTGAAGACTTGCCAATGATTTGCATTGTCTGGTACACTAGGCCTGAATACCATTTCAATGGTCACTTTGTATTTACCAAAAGAAGGATGAGGTGTCACTAGGGAAGCTAACACTTTGCAAGAGAATCAGCCTTTTCATTTATTCCCTTGGAATAGCTTTAATGGAAAATGCATCAAAAGATTCAATACAATCCCACACTCTATTTCTATAATGACGGAGTCTTGGATTCTTCACCTAATATTGTTGGTGGACCTACTTTACTACAACCTCTACATCACCTTGTCATCTCAGTTTCTTGATTCCCATGTCCTCTGATACACTCATGCCTAATAGTAGTGCTTCATACTATGTAGTGTTATTTGTATTATCAAACTACAGCTTGTAGGCAAATGGGTACAACTCATTGGAAGGAGAGTATAATACTACACCAGCTCTCGAGCACACTCTGGAATGAATACCATCAAATTCCATTGTCCAAATTTGATCTTCCTCTTCCTCCATGAGAAGTGGCAAGTTCTCCTCTTTTTCTGATGTGAGGAATTAGTTTCCTAGCCCACAATCTTGAAAGAGAATGTTTTCTTTGGATCATCAGACTTTCGTACTGTGAACTTCATCTTTCTTATTAGTAGAAACTTCTTCATCTCTCCTTTTACTAGGATAGTTGTAGATGACCAATCCATTTTTATCTCTCCACCCAGGTCTCTATAGAAACTCCTACTCAATAGCATACCAAAGGATGTTGGGATGTCTGCTACCAGTATGGTTAGGAGCACCTTCTTGTCTAGAAAATCAGCTAGTGCTACCTGTGCATCTTTGATTCTTCCTACCAATGGAACTTGTTTAGATTCCATTGAGTAGAAGGTGCCATTTACTTGGGTCAAGGTGAGGCCTAGAAATTTGTGACTTTAATTGGCATCACATTGTTTGAGGCTCCAGAATCTATGATACAATTATTTAGCTGGAATCCTTTAATGAGGAGTGATAGGTAGAAAGGTTCAACCTATTGGTTTTGGAGGCACTGAGGGCTAGCATGTTTTGGGAAGGTGGTGTGGATGGTGTGGGAAGTAATCCTTTAGAATTAGGACTCGAGGATAAAGGTTACCACCATGAACTATATTAATGAACCTATCAAACTGGGCAGGGTGTGTTTGTAGGTATTCTATTTTTGAGAGTTGGACTTTGGTTTTGCTTGCATGTTCCACAAAGTCAAATGGGGTTATGGTGAGTGAGGAAGAGGTTTCAAAAATGGAGGAAGATTTAAATGGTAGAGGATTTTCTACTTTGGGTGTTGAATTATCCTTTTCAAGTGTAGCTTTTGATTGAACCTTAGATGTTTTTGTAGGAACAACATTTAAAGGAGAATTGTTCTTAGCAACTTTTGAGCTGGGAGAAGAATTAGATGACTTACTTGGCATAGTAGCATGATCCTTGACAACTAGTGAGTCTAGTTTTTCTTTGGCCGACTCCATAGAAGGTGGTAATGGTGATCCTCTGCTGATGATTTTATTTTGTGTGACTTTTGGAGGAGAATATTCTTTATTCTTCTTATCCTTTACCACAACCATTGAGGATGAAGCACCTTTCCTGGGTTGTGCATGAGTGAAAACAACACATGAGAAACTTAGAGATTCTTCATCATCCTCATCTTCATCATCAACATACTCAATTAGGCCATTGTGCATATCAACTTCTTTGACCTCAAGATAGTTTTCATAGTCTTCCATATTTTCTTCTTCAGTTTCATCAATTTACTGCTTCCTCCTCTAGCTCTTTGGTGTCACAGATGGCATTGACTAGTGGTGCTTCAAGAGCAAGCCAATGAGGAGGTGGAGCAATCCTTGGCCTATCTGGAGGGTTTGGTCTCCTTGAAGCATTCCACATTGTGATCTGAGATAGCTGCTTCTTCAAGGTAACCAAGTCATTTTCCATTTTTGGAACATTAGATCTGTGGTGACAGAGTTTGAATTATGACCCTTTTTCTTTCCATTGGGGCCTTTCACCTTTCCTAAAGGATTAGATCATCATCAGTTTCTATTGCATAGTCCTTGGCTTCCCTCAATGTTCTTGGTTGGGCTCTTCTGAGGAAGAAACCTACTTCTAATGGAAAAGAAAATGAAAAACCTCTTCAAATTATTTTCAGAAGGCACCACATCTTTAGGGATCCTTCTTATCACTCTATCATATCTTGCTACGAAGTCTCTCATTGACTCAGAGGTTTATTTTTTCATTTGTACCAATTGGACCAAAGATCTTAAAATCTTCTAGTGCTCTTGAACCTATGTTTGAATGCACTTCTTATATCTTCCCAATAGGTGATGGACCTCGGGGTAGCATGTAGAACCATTCAATAACTTTCTCTTGAAGTGACTCCATAAAGATTCAAACTGACACATCTTCATCCTCAACACCCAACACACCACAAGAAGTGATAAATGCTACTACATGCTCTTTAGGGAGTTGAGAACCATCCCCTCTAAATTTTGGGAAGTTTTTTCTCAAGCCTCTCGGTAGCTCATGGAGTGGTTGAGCAAGAGCCAGTGGACCGGTGTTTCCTCCCCATGGTACATTAGGCCTACGGGCCTCACGATCATGTTCACGCTCATGATCATGATCCCCATTCTATGTCTATTTCTATCTTCCAACCTTGCTAAGGTTGTGGCTTCTCTTTTGCTCTTTCATCTACCTCGGCTTGAAGTCTCTCGATTTCTTTGAGTTGAGATCTTATTTGTCCTCGTCTTCTCTTGCTTCTCTTTCTCTAGCTTCTTCTTTGGTCTCTATGTTGGTGAAATATTCAAGGTTCTCATTGATGTATGGAAATTCACCATCCAAAGGATTGGCAACACTCAGGTTCCCAACATGACCGGTTGTTTGAGAAGGAGGCCTCTAGATTTCGAGTAGCTCTTGTCTCCTTTGAAGTTCCTCAAAAATGGAATCAGTTTGTCCTCCTTGTCTCTATTGTTAGGTGTATCTTCTATCCATCGCTAGCTTGAAAATATATGCTCTTCTTTGCGGTGCTAGAATTTGTCTTTACCTCTCCAATTCAAGCAGTGTTCTTCTTCAAGGTCCAAAATTCTTGTGGCAATGAAGTAGTGATTGGCACTTTGTCTATTATGCCAGATAGCTTCCCTCAAATTTGAAGCAATGTCTTCTTAGATGTGGAAGAGAAATTCGGGTCTTTTAACATGAGGGTTTCCTAGAATATCCATGATTTGAATCCATGTGGCTCATATAGCCATTCAAATTCCATAATTTTTCTCTTTTTGAATTTTGAATTTTTATTTTCTAACCTTATGATCACATTCGGTGTAGATGCTTTGCTAAATCTACCCCATGGTGGGTGCCAAAAATGTTGGCAAGGAAATTTGTTGGGTGGAAAAACTTGTGGATTCCTTGCCAATGCTCTGGGAATCTAAGTCCCTCTACTTAACCAACGTGCATTTGTTGTATATGCATGCATGAAAAATATGGATTTTGTGGTGGCCTTTCGACCAGGGGATCTAATAGGGGTACTCCACTAACCCTCATAAAAGCTAGCAATATCTTACTAGGGAATACTTTGTCTGAAATTGGGAAAGGGAGTGAGAAAAGAGGTAGGAGAACTAATGTTGCAGGTAGGAAATCAGATTCATGCACACACTAGTTAGAAAATTCATCACATGCATTCATGAGAAGAAATAACCCTACAAATGGCAACAAGATGAGATAAGATTGCAAACTCAAAGTTTCTAAAATCTCCTCATCAAAGAGGCTACAAAATCCTTCTTCTTGTATTGTTTCTTAAATAGAAGTTGTACATAGTGGAGAAATGGAGGAATTTGAGAAGAAGGGGGAAATGAGAGAAAATGGCTATTTCCTTTGCTTTCTCTAAGTACAATGCACTCGTGAGTTTACAAGATCAATTGACCCCCTATATAATGGCATGAAGAAGCCATTAAATCTCCTCCAAGAAATGGTTACAACTTCTTCTTTGTTAGCAAGAAACGGTTTACAATTTATTTTCAATCATTCACATCCATTTAGATTCTTGATTCGCGAAGAAACGCCAATGGTAGAAAAACTAGACTTTTCATAATGTAGCCATCACACTTGTTTTGTAACTTTGAATTTGAACCATTCATCTTGCCTTTGAAACTTTAAATCAGAGTCCGTATACATGGGATAAATTTACTGGAGTGGGCGTGGAGGATTCCTTTTGTATTTTGTGACTTTATAGAGATTTGGCATTTTGGAACATTTTGGCCCGCTTACTCACTTTTGATATGGTCTTGACATGTGGCCTCACTTGATTGGAGAAGGAGTCACGGGTCACTTTTATAATTTTACCTTTTTTTAATGCGGGCTCAAAAACACAAATTGCTCACCGGCTACCTCCCCGCTTTGGCTCTTTTGATGTGGGCTTAATATTTGACTTTTTCCTTTGTGTTTGGTGGGGTTGCGGATCACTTTTTAAATTTTTGCCTTTTTTACAAAGAGGCTCAAAATCTCAAATCTCCCATAGTCCGCCTCCCTGCTTTGACTTTCCAACGATGGGCCCAAGATTTGACTTTTTCCTTTAACCCTGATCGGGGCTGGGTCACTTTTTAAATTTTCACCTTTTTTACAAAGAGGCTCAAAATCTCAAATCTCCTGACGGTCCACCTCCTTGCTTTGAATTTCCAATGGCGGGCCCAAGATTTGACTTTTTCCTTTAAGCTTGATCGGGGTTGCGGGTCACTTTTTAACTTTTCACCTTTTTTACAAAGAGGCTAAAAACCTCAAAGTTCTCCACCGACCCACTTCTAATTAGATATGTCCACATACCCATGGATGATGCGAAGCCAAAATTTTATGGGGAAGAAAACACCCATCGTTCCTAAGTGTGGAAAAAATGTAAAGAAGAAGAAAACTCCACCATTTCACGTTTGATTTTAAAATTTCTTTCGCAAGCCAAGGAATTGAAAACAATACAAGGTTTGATGATCCATGGCCATAGAAATATTGAAAATTTCATTCAAATGAGGAAAACAATAAAATTTTCATGTGTCCAGATAGGAAAACAAAATTTATCAAAATGTGTAGACTGGAGAGTTTAAACAACTTCAAAGCATGAATTTCTCTATCTTTTCGGACTTCCAACTTTACTTGAACACTTCTGGAGGGTGTGAGCTCAAAATTTTCAAATTTGACTTAGAAAATGAGGGGGAGGATTTTGAGGGCGAAAACACAAAGACAAGATGAAAAATTTATCACATGCTTAATTTTTATTCAATAAATGGGTCTACGCACAAGTTCAAGGTGATATGGACACATGTAAACTCGTCATGTGGATAAATCGGAATGCGACAAGTGGTAGTGAAATTTTAAATAAAAGGGTGTTTTTCACCTTAGGTCAACATTCATTATCAAATAAGTGGGCCCCGATATTTGCTAGTCAGGGCCCTTAGCCAAGGTGACACACTCTTTTTGAGGAGGGGTGTCTTTTCCTCCTTTACTTCATATTACCATTTCCAAGCTTCTGTATATATATGCCTTTGTATTTCCCCACACTATACATGTGGGATTAAAGTTCCTTGTATTTTAAATTATTTACCCTTTACCATACAATTACCATTTACCACCAATGTAAACACATTTAACCACCTCCTCCATTATCTTATCTACCAAACTCAACGCATGTCCTAAGTTTTGCACAATATCTACTTGGCACCAACAACATCTTATATTCCAACCAAATTCTAACCAAATCAATATATAGTGGACCAAAATTGTTTATATCCACTTATTCTAACCCCTTGTGTCCTATTTAAACACTATTTCTAAACACGACATGAGAAATGTGGATTTAATGCCCAAATAAAGATAAAATAATCTCGAAGAGGTTGGATTGGATCAACCTCCAAACCTCACTCATGTTAAAATAAGGGCCCGCCATTAGGTCATATGGTTGTAGAAAATGTACATAGAGGTGATTTGGTATTTTTACAAGGGAATTAGAAAGAATGTGTAAGCATAAAGGGGTTTTTGAGAGATACTGAGACATTTTGGGGAATTTTATTTAAAGATTCCACACTTTATTTCTGCGGGGTGAACACTAGAAAAATTAAGGAAGGACATTAATTACCTTATACATAAATTATAAGTGATTTAAGGTATATTTTTAATATATCGATCTTATATTTATTGACCTGGAGATGTAGGCTTCGTATTAAACTTTGTTATTAATTGTTTGTCTAAAATTCTCTATTTTTTCCGAGTATTCTATTTTTTTCCATAGTCCTATTTTTTAGTTTTTTAATTATTTATCAATTACATAAAAATAGTAAAGTTGATTTTAAATTTGAAAAATCAAGTTTTCAAGAAAATTTAGAAGTGTTTTGCAAATTGTTATCGATTACAAATCATTTTCTATTAGATATGGTATACAATAAATTTATATATTATTATAAATTTCAAGTTTTTTTGTATGTTAACAAGGTCCCATTCAAGATGTGGTGAAGGAACATTAGCAGAGTTTATTTCTGAAATTAGATCAAGGCATTCACGGTATGGAGATATGTCCAAAGAACAAGGACATAAAAATTTCAATCGTTCGTGTAGATGAAAGAAATGGTGGAGGAATTATACCACAATCGAAGAAGATAGTTGGAGAAATAAATTACATGGGGTTAAAAACCAAAAATGAAGGAAAATATTCTTCATCTGAATTTAATTCTCCCTCTTCCAAGGGTGGAAAAAATATATTTTCTTCCTTTGCTGAAATTAGTTATTAAGTTTGAGTTGACAATGTATAATGAAGAGCTTACTTGTAGAAATTAGATAACCCAATAAAAAAATAGAAGCATATTACTAGGTTCTGAATATTTTTTATGAGGAGGAAAAAATTCACTTGGCCACTCTTTGAATGAGTGGAACAACACTTATTTGGTGGGAGAGTAGGCTACAAGATACTAATGGGAAAAAGATAAAAAAAAAATCTTCTTGGAGTGAATTTTTTTCTGATTTAATAAAAAAAAATTATCCTTTGGGTTATATGTAACAAGCTATGATGGTTTGGAAAAATTTAAGGAAAATTAAGGGGCAAAGTGTTCAAGATTATACACAAGAATTCAGAAAAAAATCTCTTATTTTGGGTATTTCTCTTTCTACACAAGAAACATTGTTGAAATATATTAGTGGGTTACATAGCTATTTCAGAAACATGATTCTAACTAATCTTGATTCAATGTGTGTGTGTGTGTAAGCTACTCATTTGGAAGCTAGGGGAAATTTTCCAAAGAGTCATTTTTGAAAATCAAGAACAAACAATTTGAAAGTAAAGAGAAAATTTTGAAAGGAAAAGGTCAAGGAAAGGGTAAGCAAAAAACTACTTCTACAATTAAAAAGAAGATGATAAGCCATTTTGTAATCATTGCAAAAATAATCATGATGAATCTAAGTGTTGGAAATTACATCTGGAGCTTAAGCCAAAGTGGTTTAATAATAAGAAAGGGAAAGAAAATAAGGCCAACACTATGGTACAACAGGAGCTTGGATCTAATTCTGGTGATGAGACCAAGATCACGGCCACTAGTTTACAAGGTTGTAATTCTTCTTATTTTTATATCACTAGATCATATAATATAGCTTCTTCTTCTAAGAAAAAAATTATCCATGATGAGAAAAAAGAAACGAGTTGTTCCACATTAGATTTGTTTCTAAACACACTAAAATAGACACTCTATTTGATAGTGGATATCAAGCTAATTTTATTTCAGATGAGGTTGTGAGAAAATTGGGACTCCAAACTAAACCACATCTAAAGCCTTATCCTTTAGGTTGGGGTTGTGATGATGTAAAATTATAAGTGAAAAAAATTGTAGGTTCATATTTTCCATTACTAATAAGTTCATTGATGAGGTAGATTTGGATGTTGTTCCATTGGATATTTGTGGTGTGGTTTTGGGAAGTCCATATCTTTATGATAGAAAAGCAATATTCTATAAGGAAGAGAATAAATACTTGTTTGTAAAATATGGGGTTGAATACATTGTTAGAGCTCATTGTGTGAAAACAATTCTTTCTATGGTTTTTGTAAGATAGATGAAAAGAATTGTAAATTCAAGAAATAAATTTGTGCTCATGGCTATTAAAACAAAAGAAAAAGAGAATTTGAAGGATTTTGATCCTAAAAATATATATATTATTTGATTAAGATTATTTCTAACTATGATGATGTGTTTCAGGATCCATAAGGTTTACCTCCTAAAAGAGGATTTCAAAATGAGATATAATTGTTGTAGGATGCACCTCTTCCTAATATTAGCATGTATAGATTGTTTATGGTTAAGAATAAGGAGACCTAAAAGAAGGTGATGGAGTTTTCAGAAAAAGGATTTATTCATCCAAGCTCATATCCTTGAGGTTCACCTATTATCTTAGTGATAAAGAAAGACAACACATGGAAGATGTGTGTTAGTTTACATGTTTTGAACAAGATCATGATTAAAAATCAGTACCCTCTTCCTTGTATTGCTGATTTATTAGACCAGTTGAATTTTTGTTTATTCATTAAGTTAGAATTAAGAAGTGGTTATCACCAGGTTAGAATCAATGAAGGTGATATTTGGAAAAAAATTTAAAAAAATATTTTTTGAATGGTTTGTTATTCCTTTTGGATTATGCAATTCACCGTGATACATTTATGTGTAAGATGAATTATGTTTTTAGGCCATTCATTGATGATTTTGTGATATTATACTTAGATGATATTTTGATCTTTAGAAAAACATGGGAAGATCATGTCATTCATATTCAAAAATTCATGGATGCTTTGAGAAAGGAGAAATTATATTTGAAGATGTCAAAATGTGAATTTGGTAAAATATATTTGATTTATTTGGGTTATGTTGTGGGACATGGTAAATTGAAAATTGATCCTATAAAATTTGAGGTCATTGTGAATTGGCCTAAACCCAATAATGTAACTGAGGTTAGAATATTTCTTAGTGTAGTTTAGTATTGGAGAAAGTTTATTGCTAACTTCTCATTTATTGCATCTCCTTTGCATCATTTGACTAGTATTAAACAATTCTTTTAGTGGGAAGAAAAGCATAAAAATCCTTTCATACACTAAAAGAGAAGATAAGTACAAATCTTGTCTTAGCACTTCTGGATTTACAACAACCATTTGATATTGAAACAAATGTCAGTGATTATGCAATGTGGGATGTCTTGATGTATAGAAGAAAACCAGTTTGTTATCATTATAAAACCTTCACGAGTGCGGTAAGATAATTTCCAAATTATGATGAAGAATTACATGTTTTGGTGAATATTGTGAAAAAATTTAAACTTTACTTGATGGGAAAGGAAACAATTATTCATACAGATCATCATCCCCTCCATTATCTCTAATCATAGACCAAGCTGCAACAGTCTAGACATTTCCATTGGATGGGTTTCCTACAACAATTTCATCTCGTGATCAGGTATAAGAAAGGTATACAAAATAAGGTTGTTTATATTTTATCTAGACCTCCAGTTATTATTGCATCTATTATCTTACATCAAAATTCTTTAGTTCATGACAGTTATAAAGAACAATATGCTAATGATGCTGATTTCAAAGAAGTGCATGAAGATTTGGTGAGTGGTAAATAGGTCGAGAATTGGACTATCATGTGCATGATAGACTCTTGTATAATTTGGGAAAAAAATTATTCCATGGGATGAAAGAGTGCATATGATTAGGGAAGCTCACACTTCTCTTATTTCTGGTCATTTTGGTGTCAATAAAACAATTGCACATTTACAAATGTATTGTTATTGGCCTCATATACAAGAACATGTTGCCAAATATATATAAATATGTGTTCTTTGTGCCATGAGAAATCATGGTAACATGAAGTTAGGAATTTACACTCCTCAACCCATCTCTACTCATCTAAGGGAAACTATATCCATGGAATTTGTATTAGGCTTGCCCATGTCATGGAGAACATGTGATTTTTATATGTGGTTTTGGATAGATTTAGAAAAATATGTGTTGATACCTTATACCAAATAAATTACTATGAAGGTATTGCACACTTATTCTTCCAGCGTGTATGGATGCATTTTGGATTACCCACTTCTATCATTTTTATTAGGATTCTCGCCTTACAAATTTTGGCCAACTTTATGGATCAATTTCAGTGATCCAAGGCATGCCTATGATCGATATGTTGTAACGATCATAATTGTTAAGTCAAATTGACTCCTTGTTGTTGAGATACCTTCATACTCAGGCTTAAATAAATAAGAGATCACTGAGAGCATCTTGTGAATGCTTCCTTCTATTAATCTGTCTACTTTGATTTGATAAATTTCAAAAGGGAAATGTTCTTGTGGAATATTAGAAAGACCTAACTAAACCTAATCTAAGGTGAAGATTAATTATTAAGGGACCTAATATTATACAAGCTAAATTTGGTTATATTGATCATCAACCTAAGCTATGGTTGATGCATTTTTGGTAAGGGGTCTTAATCCCTAAACTACCATAAGGAATTCATTAATATCCTAACCTAAGATAAGGTTAGTATCATTCACTAAGGGGTCTAAACCTATGTGAGGACCTAGAACTAACCTAATACTTGACCATGGTAACTAGAATGTAAGGGTTTAAGCTCGGTCAACTAGGCACGAACCCACGATGTACCAAAATTCAATGGTATTTAAATAAGGAATTTCTACCACCTTTTGAGGAAACCAAGTAAAAATAAGCGGGCACTAAACTCTAGGAATTTTTTTGGATAGATAATAATTTGGAAAAAGGCTCCAAAGGACCAATTACAAAAAGGATATTACAATAAGTTCATGATGATACTTAATATCTATAAAAAAACCAACAAAAAATAAAAATAGGGCAGGATCAACGAGGAAAATTGATCCACAAAAATCCCAGCCTGAACCAGTAGAAACAACTAAACAAAAACCACCAGTCAATTAGCACAAAGGCCACAAAAAAACCCTATTTATTCCTAGACCTGGTATGAGAGCTTGGCCCAGCTCCATCCACACCACCCACATAGCTATCTTCCTCCTCAGAGGATGAAATGAGCAACTATCTCTTTTTACCTATAACACTCACCACCAAACCTTGAAGGGTATCCACCCTATTCTCCAAATCTCTGATCTCCCCATTCGACCTCTGCACTCCCCTAAGAAAATTCCTGTTATGAGCTTTTACTTGGGTAACAGATTCTTCCAAGGCTTCTAATTTACTAGCCAAAAAAAAAAAGACTGAATCTTTCTCCCCTTCTTCCACCTTCTCACCAGCTAAATCCTGCAAAGCCGACACTACATTTAGCTCCTTCACAGCCCTCTCCTTTATTTTCAAAAGTTTATCATGATCAACCAACAATGTAGTCTTCCCAATCACTACCTAGATTCCCACTGACCCCTTTGTATTCAAAATAGGTTTTTCAGCTCCAACCAACAACATAATTAATGCTTGATGAAAAATCATCTTTGTTTTCTTCTCTTTAAATTTTTTAATCGAGGCATTCAAATAAATGAAAATATAAAATGGAATACTAATCTTCTTATTTCACCTGAAATGGTTTAGTAGCATAAGATGATAAGAATGAACCTTCCTGTATCTTTAATCCAATGCATAATATATTTCATAAGATGGAAACAAACCTCTACCCACCAACCTGGTAAAGAGTTATGAGCAATTCCATCCTCCATAAAACAAATTCTTTCCTCATCTTCCAAGAAAATATGAACCTCTTCCCGAAGACGAGATCTATCCTTAAAAACTTTTCTACCTTCACAATCCATTTTTATTACATTACCAATTAAATCTTCAGACACTAAAAAACTTACCCCTCTCATCGAAACCAGGCACTTATTCTAGGATAGAGCAAACTCCCATGAAATAACATCATCCGAGCCCCTCAAAATTTGAATAAAAAAGGAAATACCACCCTCTTTGAACAAATCCCAAATAAAAGCATCCTGTTTTAGACAGGAAGATGACGATGGTTCCACCCTAACCCTAGCATCCCCCATCTTAAATTGCCTTCTAAAAAAGGGAAACAAATACGTACCAAAACTCTTAACCAGACATTTTAAAAGCCCCCTACTACCCACGGTAGTCGGACTAATGATTTGAAAGTATAAATTCACCGGTGATGAATTTATTTCCCAGATCACAGCACTCCCAAACTCAAGCATGAATCCTCCTTTCTACATAAATTTTGTCCTTTGTACTTTGCGGTAACCCTTCCTCATCCTGCCACCATTTTTTATGATTAGATAAAATACCAAAATTTGCTAATGTGTTCACACATTCATTTGCTTCCCAAAACACGTGCCCAAACATAATATCTTCAAAACTTGACATTATAGATTTTGCATCCCTTATAATAGGATCTATATTAATATGATGTCTTACCTTACCATTCATAACATTTATAATATATTGGGAATCTCCTTCCATATAAAGTTTTTGATATGTAAGGACTTTTCCCAATGTAACCCAAATAACATAGCATACGCCTCTGCATAGTTATTAGATTTATTACCAATGGCATCAACATAAGCAACCACCATCTTACCAATTTCATTTCTAATAATTCCCCAACCGACGCTAACCCCAAACTCCCCTTAGCAGCACCATCAAAATTTAACTTCAGCCACCCATCAGAAGGAGTAGACCATTTTGCATTTCTTCTCTCCATAATCTTAGCCATAGAAGAGTTCTTTACAATTATTCCTAAAGAAAGAATAATTTCCTGCTCATGGTAAGGAAATCCCCCTTTCTCCTTAATCTTTACTATAGAAAGATTATTTCTCAATGCTCCCATAATATCACTTCCCACCCTAATAGGGTTTTTTTTTTCTCTAAAAATTCTATTATTCCATTCAAGCCAAATTCCCCACAAAAGATGAGGTAAAACCAAACTCCAGGCCTTAAAGATTCAAAGAAACAAAAGGACTAACCCATTGTTCATACCAGTTAGCAAAAGTCTCTGGTAAGAACCACACTATTTGAAAAAAATTCAAAATATGAGCCATAACTTTCTGGGAGAAAGGACAGTGCATAAAAAGATGTTGAACCGATTCATTATTATTTTTGCATAAAACACACCAATTTGGAATCATCATACCTCTTCTCTGTAGATTATCAATAGTTAAAACCTTATTCTGAATAGCATGCCATAAAAACAAATTGACTTTAGGGGTTAGATCTTTATCCCAAATATTTTTCCACACAACTTGTGGAGGAGGGAAATTTCTAGCAATAACATACCCTGACTTAACCATGTATCTACCATCCCTTGTCATAGACCAAAACATCTCATCCTCCCTCTGACCCACCAAAATATGCAAACCTCTTAAATTTTGATTTAAAGTTCTTATGCTAGCCTGCTGAGCATCATCCATCCCTTCTCTATCCAAAAGTTTCCAAGTCCAGCCCCAGTTAGAATCCTCCTAGTAGTCTCTAATCCATACAGCCACAGTCAACTGAAATTGATCCACCATATCCATTAAAGGAGCTTGACTAGCCAAGGGGGCCTCTAATAACCATCAATCTTCCTAGAACTTAATTTTTGACCCATTACCAAATAGCCATTTATGACCTTTTTAACAAAATATCCCTACATTTACCTAGACCATTCCAAAAAATGATCCTTGGGTAGCACATCATTAGAGATAAAAGTTACCTGATTAGCCATTAAGTAATTTGACTTTAAAATTCTGACCCACAAACCTTGCTCATGCTCCAACCGCCACCCAATTTTGGCCATAAGAGCTAAATTCATACTTTGTATTAGTTATGGTTTTCACATTGTCTTGAAAATTGATTTGTTATTATAGCTAATTGGCGGTTAAGCGGATTCATGGGGTAATCTGGAAAAATGTCCTGACATTAATTGATCTTGGAAAAAGTGGAAAACCACCTTGGGAAACATCAATATGGAATGGTGGAAAGGGAAGAGAGTTGGTTTTACCTTTAATTTTGATTTTTCAAGCTCAATGGATATGCATGTTGATCTTCTATTTTTCGAACTAGTAGTTATTTTTGTTGCATTTACAATATCGCCATTGTATAGAAAATTTAGAGGAGAAAATTTATTGTTGAATCTATAAAGGAAGACAGGAAATAAGATTATGGGTTTTCTATGGATTTGGTTGCAAAGTTTTTGTGGAATATATTGTGAAAGTTTGAAAGGAAACTCACGGGATCTTGGAAGATTTTTGTAGGAGACCTACCAAGTGAGATATGATCTAACTCATTACGATATTATGATCTATTTAATTGATTTCATGAAAAGAACTATGCTCTTCCTTGAAAATTCTTTCGAGTTAAGGGTTTTATGATTATTATGTTGTTTCCACTTCTCCTAGTTTTAAATATGATATACTTAAAATGCATGGTTTAAGTTGGGTTAGAAAAGACTTTGTTTGTAATGTATTGTTACGTGAGTGATTTTGTAAAAGATACAATGACTATCATGTTGTTGATTGAGTATTTGGTTACGAATAATCATTTCATATCAATGCTTGAGTTATTTATTGTGGGGGTGAAATCTAAATAGAAATAATATTTTGGGTGCACTATTATCTTGGTCGATAAATGTTAAACAAAAGTTTTTTTAGTCCTTCTCGGTTGAATTGAAGAAGGTTTTTATGTGGTCTTACCGACCACCTTCTCTGTGAATATGGGTACGAAAATTATTAAACTCAAAAACATGTCTAAACCCATTCCGGTATTTATGTTAGGTTTTTTTAACCTTACGGTTGATAAGAGAATACTTGTTAGAGATCACACAAGAAGTTCATGTGGGAGAGAAAGCCAGGATCAAGGGCACAAAGGGACAGGAAGAACCCGCACATGGAGGGCAAGTTCAAATTTTGGGACTTAGCCGATTTTGAGCATGAAGACCTATTTTTAGGAGATGGCATGTAGAACACACCAATGATGTAGAGACATGCACACCACACGTTGTCTATCTTTGGAGGATCGGATCAAGTGTTTTGCATGGAGGCAAGCTAATAATAGGATTGTGACTTAAGTTAACTACAAGAGGTCTAGAGATATCACACTTGCATGTATGGCTATGCCTATACATGGCATGTGGCTATTAATAGCATGCGGCCTATTTCTAGAATAGATAAGTGGTGAAGGAAAGCTCCCACCCTATATATATGATGAGAATTACATAGTAGGGTGGCATGAATAGAGAAAAAGAGATATATACAAATATATGAACATATGTGTGTGTGTGTGTGTGATAGAGAGATATACGATGGGATTATTGTATCAGATCCATACGCGCATTGGTATAGATTGACATTATTGTAAGGAGCTTATGTGTTTATTAATAAATGGAAGATATTGGCTGAATCTAAGTGTCATTCCTATGTGTAATTGAGTAGTGCATGTTATTGATTCAATCATGATTACTATTTAAAGCTTGTTCTTTCATAGATATGAATGTAGCATGCATTGTAGAATGATGGATTAGTTATGGATCTATATGTTTATTCCTTCATCATGCTAACATCCTGCTACAACAACCCTAAAGAGGGACTTGGTACCTTTGCGTGCTTCGAGTGAGCGCTTAGTCTAGGCTAAGTGATGTGCCAACACAACTAGGGTGTTATCTGGTAAATTATAGGCTGCATCATTGGTTCCATTGACTTTTTACAACCTATTTTGCCAACCGCATGTAGGAATGGATCTCGCTATATCATTACTTGCATATATTATCTCACACAATGGGTAGAAGTAACACCTACGAAGGACTATCCAATAACTACAACAGCTAGGTTTCTATGAGAGAATGTTCTTACAAGATATGGATATCCTTTAAGCTTGACAAGTGATATGGGTACACAATTTTTGAATGAGACAATCATGATCCTATTAGATGAGTTTATGGTTGCAAACCATAAAACTACACCATAACATCCTCGGGAAATGGAACTACGAGGTTTTCAACAAGATTTTGAGCCGGACTTTGAGAAAATTTGTGATGTTGGAATAAAGGATTGGGATGACAAAGTGTCAGCTATTATTTGGGCATATAGAACAACTTACAAGAGATTGAATAAAGCCACACCATTTTAATTGGTGTTTAGCACAGAAGTCATTCTCCCTATAGAATTTATGTTACCTTCTTTTAGCATTACGTGTGCTTTGGAGGTACGATTGATGAGAAGGATTTAGAAGAGTGTATTGAGAAGATGATTCAACTGGATGAGTGATGAGCCATAGCACGATAAAGTCGAAGTAGGAAAAAGCCGGGCGAAATCATGACATGACAAAAACATAAGGGATACAAAGTTTGAGATTGGAAAAATGGTACTTCTTTATGACTCAAAGTTCTTGCACCATCAATGCAAGCTCAAAGTACATTGTTGGGGCATTATGTCATCGCTTATATACTTGAATCATGTGCTTGCCGGTTAGAAGCACTTGATGGAACACGGCTACCCGCTTACTTCAATGGGAGTAGGCTGAAGCCCTACTATAAATAATTCTTCTTGGTGTTTATAATAAAGCAAGTATTTCCATTTAGATTAGGTTTCCAATTCTATATTTCCTTAATGTATTTCCTTCATTGTCTCTATGCTTTTTTAATTTAGTTTTTGTTCTTGTGTAATAAGTTCGCTTGCACGCATGAAGCTAATTACTATGGGAAGAATGTTTATGTGTAGAGGACTGCACATAATTTTAGTGTGGGGTGGTTTTAGTTATCCAAGTAAAATACTATGGGAATTGAAAGGTTAAAGGAATAAGCTACTATGGGTGTTCTTTAAGTCAAAAGAAGATTGCTTCTCAAAAGTGACCAAGGATGGAGATGAATGAAAGGAACAGTATAACGTGAGGTACGCAGAGGCCATGATAACTACCAAGAGAAGGTACAGTGATGAGGTACTTGGGTGAAAGGGCACACGTTGAAGAGAATTTTGTGACAAGAGGGTAAGAAGGCACACTAGAAGGTTATAGCTAGGGTGCAAAGATGTACCGCATGCAGAGCAATGAATTTGGATAATGAATGAGGGGATAATTAGTAGGTGAAGGAGAAATAAATATATAAAAATTTGAAAAATCTATATAAGGATGGGATGTGGATACATTTTTACCATTGCTATTAAGAGAAATTGAAAAAAGAGCTAAGTACAAAGAGGTGAGTGATCAGGTTAAGGTGGGAATGGTGTGAAACCAAGTATGACAAACATATTTGTGTGAAAAGAATCTTGCATCCCCGAGGGTGAAGGGTTTGAGTGAAGTAGGGAGATAAAGAGGAGTTAGGGCACAAAATTTCCACCTAGGGCACAATTGAATTGAGTTAGGGTTTGATTGGAAAATTGCAACCTTAGAAAGAGGAGACATTTATAAGGCAAAAATGGCACCTAAGAAGGCAGGCATGTAGTGGGAGAAAAAGAAAATAAGAAGGTGGTCGTCAAGGAAGAAGCATGTGTATCCTAGAAGAAGTGCCTACACTAATAGAATCATTTTAGAAGTGTTGAATATTAAGCCAATAAGTTTGGTTGTAGCAGGATGTAGGGGAAACATTGGTGCATCTTCAAAAAGCCCTAGATGGAGAACAATAAGTATATAGAAAATGAATTCACACTCCCAGGGCCACCAAAGGGTGAGTACACAATAGAAAACATACCGACACAAAGGCCCATAGAAGTTGTTGAAGTAGAGGGTGAAGAGGAGTGTGAAGATAGTGGAGGCTTGGAGTGCAAAAGAAAGAAACCATATGACAGAGAAGAGTCATGGTGCATGGCCACTCCACCTCAAGGATAGGACAAAGAGGAAGATACAAAGGTTAATCAGGGGGAGCATAGATTTAAGAAAGTGTTCAGATACACAAGGACTCAAAGTGGAACCCCATAAATGGTACAGAAATCACCTCATCTCTCTCCACACAAGGAGACCACTGAACCAAAGAAGAGAAGAAATTTGAAGTTGGATAAAGAAGAAGATGAATCAAAAGAGAGTGAGCATGCATATCCTACCCCAATCGAGCAAGAAAATGAGCCACGGGACGAGTAAGAATAGAAATATGAACAGATGAAGGATGGAGAAGAAAAAGAAAGGGAAACCTCCAAATTAGTGCATGTGACTACTCAGGATGTAACAAGACAAGATCCTAACCTTGAAGCTATAATTCCTAAGGATCCTAGATCAAAGAGGATGAGTGGAGAGCACATTCCACCAGCCATGGGGTATGCAGAGGATGCAAGTAAAATTTTCCACACCCGCTTCTAGAGCATGATAGCACAGAAGGATTTATTTGGCTGGGAGCTAATGGATGAGGATATGGAAATTGTGCGCACTAAAATCAACTATCATGGTCAATGCACATCCACATGGATGAGCCTGAATTTGATGTATGCAAATATTCATATGTTTCAATACGATCAAGAAGGCACGAGAATCTAGACATATGACAGTAAAGCCTATTGTCATGTTAGATGAGTAGGTCGGCAACACATTGGTAAAGGTTTCTACTGAAGTTGCTAGAAGGAACATGGACAAAGCTGCAATAATCAGAGTGCTACATGAGGAGCTCAAAACAAAGGATGTTGAGATAGGTTACATAAAAAAGGGACTTGGCACAAAAGAAGAACAAAGTATTTACTAGTTTCGTAGAGGATATTGAGGAAAATTTTATAAGAGCTAGGCCACACTTGGAGACCAAGGTATTAAAGATGTTTCCCTTAGTGATAAATTATGTAGGAAAGTTGGTGGACTTGGTACTTGAAGATGAACCTCTCCTCATACCAGTGCTAAGGAATTTAGAACATAAGGTAGAATGAGAGAAAATGTCAGTGATGTGTAAGATTGCATCATATGAAGGGTTGTTACAAGTGCTACAAGAAGTATTGAATAAAGCAGAACAAGATTTGAATATTTACACATCTCCAGGTGCTTATCAACGTGAAGACCCTAAAAGAAAACAATGGGGTCTTGAAATACATGAAGGATGAGACATTGGGCCATGCAAAAAGATTGTCAATGGTTAAACAGAAATGCAAGGCCCGAGAAGTAGCACAAGAGCCGCATAAGACTTGGCTGGAAGAACTTGGGAAGCTCATTGTTTAGAAAATGGATCTTTTAGAAGGAAGAATGACATCAATGTCCAACGTTGTGTTGGTTCTGTAGAATGAAAAAGGAGAGATTTCAAGGGATGAATTAGAGTCCATTTCTATGGACATCCAAAAAAAGCAGAACAGGCACTCCCTAAATGATAGACCTTAGAGGCCGGAATAAAGGAGGAGTATCCATAGTTGATCCTTCAAACTGATACAGAGGATGTTGCCTCTTAAAACATTCTTTATTCATCTACATTCTTTCTTATTCTTTCCATTCAATATTCTTTACTGCAACTTTTGAAGATGCCCATTGTCAAGGTGACAATTTGATTAGTGTGGGGTAATGTTGATCAGTGAATACTTGTTAGAGATCACACAAGAAGTCTATGTAGGAGAGAAAGCCAAGATCAAGGGCGTGAAGGGACTGGAAGAACCCATGTGCAAAGGGAAAGTTTATATTTTGTGACTTAGCCAATTTTGAGCATTAAGACCTATTTTTAGGAGATGACATGCGGAACACACCAACAATGTAGAGACATGCACACCACGCATTGTCTATCTTTGGAGGATTGGATCAAATCATTTTGCATGGAGATGAGCTAAGAATAGGATTTTTACTTTAGTTAACTGCAAGAGGTCTAGAGATAGCACACTTGCATGTGTATTTATGCTTGTACATGGTGCGTGGATATTAATAGCATGCGACCTATTTTTGGAATAGATAAGAGGTGAAGGGAAAGTCCCCACCCTATATATATGATGAGAATTACATAGTAGGGTGACATGAACAGAGAGAGAGATATATACGAGATATATAAACATATAGGTGTGTGTGTGATAGAGAGATATATGATGGGATTACTTGTATCGAGATCCATACGCGCATTGGTATAGATTAACATTATTATAAGGAGCTTATGTGTTTATGAATAGATGGAATATATTGGCTGAATCTAAGTGTAATTTCGTGTGTAATTGAGTGGTGCATGGTATTGATTCAATCATGAATATTGTTTATAGCTTGTTCTTTCATAGATTTGAATTTAGTATGAATTATATAATGATGGATTATCTATGGATCTATATGTTTATTCCTTCATCACACTAACATCCCACTATAACAACCCTAAAGAGGGACTTGATACCTTTGCGCGCTTTAGGTGAGTGCTCGGTTTAGGATGAGTGATGTGCCAAAGTGTGACTAGGGTGTTATCCGGTAAATTCTATCTTTGCATCACTTACCAAAGGATAAAGGTTTATAGTAATGTTGTTATAGAATTTTAAGTTCGTACTTTATTATTAAAATCAACTGTTTCTTTGTTTAAATTCAACATTCTTTTTGGGTTATCATAAATATTGATAAAAGAAGGGGTATTATCTAGTTCCTTGTCTTGTTAGGATACTTCCTTTGAGATATTTTCTTTTATATTTGGATGAATTAATTGAAATTTGGTCAACGATTCAACCTATGAGGATTTTATCCTCATTTTATAGTTGAAACCCTTATTCATAACAAACTTTGAATCGATATTCTATATAGTTTTCACTTTTCTAATTGTAAATATATGTATGAATTTGGTAATCTTGTTGGAATACATTTAAAATTGGTAATAGTGGATAAATATTGATGAATGAATTAAGGGGATTCTTAACCTTTGTGAGTTCAAACCCGTGATATTATAATGTAAGATATCATGCTTTATTATTTTATTTATTGTCTACAAAGTGGCTTTATTTGATTTTCTATAAGAGTAATACTTACATGTTTGATTGATAATATCAACTCAGAATAACGATACGATTATAGTATAGGGTTATGGTCAAGTTGAGATATGTTTTTGGATATCTCAAGTAGTGTGTTCTATGGACTAATTGTTTTATCTTATTGTTACAATATTAATCATTAGTTTTTCTATGAATTATACTTTTCATTCTTAATGAATGGTCATATAGTCAGTAGTGGTTGTGAACCCTTTTTGTTTGATACCATTTGTGCTTTTAATTGGTTCATATTGAACTACTATTTTATGTAGCAATACCATTATATCAATTGTAAGGAGGAACTTTGTTTTCCAAATCGAGAAAAGAAAAAAACTCAATGTTATACCAGGTTATGTTATGGATTGAATAAATATTAGGATGTCCTCAAATATAGATGTGTTTTCTTGATTTAGTAATATGGGATATTATATTTAAGTTGTATTTTCCTGATTGAACTAATATTGATAGCAATTGGATAACAATCAGGTTATACAATATTATGAAATGAAATTTGTTCTTCTTATTTAAATAGGGTACTGATTATTACTATTGGGTGCTTGTAATATTTATTATTTTGATAAGTAAAACTCAAAATAAAGAATAAAGTATTAGATTTTAGACATATAATTATACAATTATATGACTGAAATCTTAATGCCTTTATATTCTTGTTCTAAACTTTTATGGGTCATCTAAACTTGATTTATTTTGATGAATTTTCTAATATTATTAGAATTACTTGGTTTATAGATGTGACTTAAATGTACTTCCTTTCTTGAATTTTCATTGTAGAATTTTTAGCATGCTTAAAAGAGTTGTTAGTATTTGGAAATTAGAAAAAAATTTCATTAAATATCAATGTTCCTTTCATGAAAATTGTTAGATAGAAGCATACTATTCTAATGTTTTAGTACTTATCATGCTTAGTTCTTGTGAAATGACACATGCTAACAATTTAGATGGATTTTGTGAAAAGTGAAAGAAGAAAGACTTATAGGAAGTTGCATTTATTTTATTGATGAAGTTCATTTAATTCAGATGCTTGAATGTATTAAAAGTTCTTGAAATGATTTTGTTTGAAGAACCATGAAGGCCTAGTGCCATAGTATTTTATAATTATTGAAAAATGATGTCATTGTTGACTGAAATATTTATGAGATATTTATTATGGATGGAATAAAGTAAATCTTACATTGTTTTAATGACATAATATATGAATGAAATTTGAGTGATGTCCTTTCTCTTCATTATGATCAATTTTGATTTGGTTAGTTAATCCTAAGTCAAAAATATACATGACTTATTAGATACCTTATGATTATAGTGTTGATTGGGAAGGGAACTATAT
Source organism: Taxus wallichiana var. yunnanensis (assembly GCA_018340775.1). Taxonomy (NCBI): domain Eukaryota; kingdom Viridiplantae; phylum Streptophyta; class Pinopsida; order Cupressales; family Taxaceae; genus Taxus; species Taxus wallichiana. The sequence goes on from CM031237.1 coordinate 526,434,737, forward strand.
ATCTAAATCCATTAATCTATGGAGATAATGGTAAACAAATATGAGTTTATAATTTTGATATGTTAAACCTTATTAGGTTGTGACAGTAATGTAATATATGTATTGCAAATTATATTGTATTCCTTATTGGGGCTATAATGCGGTATGTTGTTGTGAACTTTTATATGAAATAGTAAGTCCTTAACGGAGAAAATGGAACTTTATATATATGTTGAAAGGGACATAATGTATGATCCTTAACTTATGTTGATAATTATATCTATAAAGTGATTGGATATAAGATCTTATTTAAATGTGAACCAATGTATGGTAAATTGGAAAGATAACAAGGTTATGATAAGATGGGGTTAAATGATAAAGAAGTCATTAAATCTAACTTAACAGTTATATAATCTGATTTATACTTATTTGATGGACTTAAATAAATGAGACTTAAATGATGTCCTTTACTTATTTAAATTATATTGATTTTAAGGCTTAATGAACTAATGGAAAATGAATAGTGAATGCATTGAGATAAATGTAGATTTGATTTGCATACCTTTAATTTAGAAGAAGTTTCATTATGATCTGTTCTTAAGGGATTAATCATACAAACATAGTTGATCCCTAGGTATAATGTTTAATGTTAAATTAAAGAAATTATCAAGCTTCAAATCAATTAATGAATGAACTTGTAAGTATGATAGATTCATTTATTGGAACTAAGTGAAGTTCTTGCAGCAGATAGTCGTTGTTGTACACAAGACCCACTTAATGACTTTGGTCATTAGGTGAATATTGTGGAGAAGCCACCATGGCACAATATTTCATATAGCTCTTCTAAATGAAGCTGCCATAAAGTGGAATTTTAGGTCACTTCTTTACTCTAAACTATGATAGGCATATAACCTAGTGTTGTTGTCAACTTATGTTGACCTAGGGTAAATAAACTCACCAAAATTGATGTAATTTTATTTGAGTATGTGTAGTTTTCCATAGCCACCATAGTTTATTTGAGTATGTGTACTTTTACATAGTCACCATAAGTAGACTGTCCGCACTATTTTATGTGATTCGTCCCTATTTAATGTGAAACATAGACCCAGAATTGGTTGACAAAAGTCAAAGAAGTCTAATCTAGATGACAATTTCAAGTTGGATGAAGGACACATTCCTTTCGATGAGTATTTCATCTAGGAATAAAAGCATGGCATGCATGTCCTTAAAATTTGGCCAAAGTATTGCAAACTGCTAGTTTTGTTGTCTTATGTCACCTAGTCTAAGGTTGTGATATATCTTATGAGTATCAGTAATAGATACTAAGATAGGATTCTTGACATTAACACTTGATTGACCTATAAATGGTAAAGGAACAAAAGTATACTTAGTATACATAAGAAAATAATAAACATGAGAGATTGGTTTAATACTGAGTCATTAAATGAGAACTCGATATTACACCGAGTTATTACAGTTACATATGGTTTACTGTTATATGATGGATTAGTAATGGAATGTTTGTTCTAAATTATGTGAATTTAGAATAGTGAACATTATGTTTTTTTTTTAAAATTCCCATGTTTTCTAAAGTCATAAATGAGGATGTTACATTTTGGTATCAGAGTTGAAGGTTGTATCTCTTGGACCTATTTGAGTCCATATCTGATAAAAAATTAATTTATTGTTAACAGAAAATGGTTAGAACAAGGGGACGTGTTGCAAATAACCAACCTCTAGTTGGTGAGGAAGCTACAACAAAAAAACTTGATGAGATCCTTGTTGCCCTATTGGACACAAGAGATCATCTTGTTGTACTTGAACAACAAGTAATGGGAAACAAAGAAGAGGAGGATGAAGCTGATAATAACAATCAACCACCTCCAAAATAATGTTAATGCTAGAAATCTTGGTGGTGATAACAACAATAATGTAGTGAATAACAATGTTGCAAATGCCAACAATAATGTTGCAAATGCAAATGCAAATGCACCTAATCATCCTAAAAATAAAAAGGCAAGATTGGAAATTGAACTTACTAATGACATAAAAGGAAAATTCCACCAAAGTTTGATGGTACCACACTAGGAGATGGGGTGAGAATTGGCTCAAAAATGGAGAAGTACTTTGTAATAAGGAACTTCTCAAAAGAAACCAAAGTAGTATGGGGAGCTTACCAGCTTTCCCATGAAGCATCTTCCTGGTGGGACAACCGTAAGGCTGAATTGAATATTGATGAAGAAAACATCACTTGGGAATAATTTAAGGGATACTTTAGGCAACGTTGGTTGCCACAACTCTATTATGATAAAAAAATTGATGGAATTTCATAACTTAGTTCAAGGAAAACTGACTTGTAACTGAATATTGGGAGAAGTTTACCAAGCTTCTCAAGTATGTACTATGTAGTACCAAACTAATGAAAATTTCGAATACGTAAGTTCATAATGGGATTGAATCCTATCATAGGTGGAGAGGTAGATGTACACAACCCAACCACCATGGAAGGAGTTATAGAAAAATCCATAAGACAAGAACATAAATTGAAGGCAATTTATGCATAAGGAAGAGAATCGAAAGAAAATATTTAATTATTCTTCATCACTTTCACCCAAGAAAGTGGCATGGAAAAATTTTGGTAGTAAAAATAGGTTTGGGGATGAGAACAGTAAGAAAAAACAACAATAAATAAACATGTTACAAATAACATAAATAATTTTGCAAAGAATAATAACAATGGGCATAAAACTTACGGTGGCCAAAATAGTAATTACAAGGTTGAGAATAAGTTTGAGCCTAAAAAGGGACCTGTAGGGGGCTGCTACAACTATGGAAAATACCATTACACAAATCAGTGCCCTTTAAAAAAATGACAGCAACTAGTACACAAGATACATGCTACAGTAGTTGATAAGCAAGCTAAAAACAGGCTACACCTATAGAAGTGCTAGGTAAATTATTTGGTATACCTGTAACTATAATTTTTGATACTGGTGCTACTGAATTATTTATTTCTAATAAATTAGCTTCAAAATTAAAAAGAAAAGATGGAATAATGGAAAAATCATGGATTGTTCATTATGGGAATAATGTTGTCCATATTGTTAATAAATGTCTTTTTGGCGCAACCTTAGAATTACCAAGTTTTACTACAAAAGTAGACTTGTATGTTGCACCTTTAGGGTCATATGATGTCATAATTGGTGTAAATTGGATTTTTGATCATAAAGCAAAGGTTGATTGTTTTGAAAAAAACATTAGATTCCTTGATGATCTGTAAAAAACAATAGACATACAAGGAATAAAAAGAGACATTTCAGTTAGAAAACTAACCATCCATGCAACTTAAAAAGGCCAAAAATAAAGGTTGCATGTTATATGTAGTAAAAATATCTGAAAAATAGAAGAAGATAGTAATTTTTTGGAAAACTACCTAATGTTAAGAGAGGACATCGATGTGTTTCTAGAAGAATTACCTAGTCTTCTGCTGAAATGAGAATTTGACTTCACTATAGAAATCAAACCTAGAATAAAACCTATTTCTAAGGCACCTTACCACATGACTACAACTGAATTAGTGGAACTTAAGGAATAGTTACAAGAACTTTTGTTTAAGAGTTTGATAATACCGAGTGTCTCACCTTGGGGAGCACCGGTAATATTTGTTAAGAAGAAGGATGACACACTTAGAAATTCATTGATTATTGAATGATAAACAAAGAAACAATAAAAAAAAAATATCCTCTTCCTATGATTGATGATCTATTTGATCAAATGCATGGGGCATCCATTTATTCAAAGATATATCTACAATCTAGGTATCATCAATTGAGAATCAAAGATGAGGATATTCATAAAACAACTTTTAGAACAAGGTATGGGCACTATGAATTCACTTTTTTTACCTTTTGGATTAACAAATGCACCTATAAATTTCATGAATTTGATGAATAATATCTTTCAAGAATACTGGGACAACTTTTTACTTGTATTCTTATCTATTCTAAAAGTGTGGAGGAGCACAATGAACATTTAAGGATTGTACTTGAGATTTTAAGAAAGAGAAAATTGTTTGGAAAATTGTCAAAATGTTCCTTTTACAAAATTGAAGTACATTATTTGGGACATGTTATAAGTAAGGATGGAATATCAGTTGATCCATCAAATATTGCAGCCATAATTGATTTGCTAGCACCTAAGAATGTTCATGAAGTTAGAAGCTTCATGGGGCTTGTTGGATATTACAGAAAAATTCATTAAGGACTTTTCAAAAGTTGCTTCCCCAATTACTTCATTACAAAAGAAAGACAAAAATTTTTATTTGGAGTGATAAATGTGAAGCATAATTTAAAACATTAAAATAAAAATTAACTACAACACCTATTTTGACTATTCTCGGATCCAAACGGAAGCTTTACAATGAGTTACTGGATGCTTCCAGAGAAGGATTAGGGGTATATTACTACAAAATGATCATGTTATAGCATATGAAAGTAGAAAACTCAAGTTACATGAGCTGAATTATGCTCCCCATGACCTAGATCTTACTGTCATAGTACATGCACTTCAAGTATGGAGACATTATCTCTTAGGTAAACCCTTTGAGCTAAAATCGACCACCTTGGGCTGAAATATATTTTCACACAACCAAATTTGAATGCTAGACAACGAATATGGTTAGATTTTTTGTCTCAAGTATGAATTTGATATAAGTTACATTAAAGGTAAATAAAATAGAGTGATAGATGCACTAAGTCATAGGAAACATATTTCTACACTTGTAACTTTGAGAACTCAGTTTAAAGATGAAGTAAAGAAAGCAATGATGTCTAATCCGTATTTTTAGTAAGTTAAAACAACACTTGGTGAGGATCCTAATGATGCAATATATAAAGGTTTTCTAATTGGTAATGAAGAAATCCTAAGGTATGAAAATTAGGTGTATGTACCCTCAAAAATGAGTTAAGGAATAAATTAATGACTGAATTTCATAATTCACCTTACTCAAGACATCCTGAAGTGACAAAAATGTTTGTTGATGTAAAACAACAATATTTTTGGAAGGGGATGAAAAAAGACATAATTGATTTTGTTTCACATTGCCTTGAATAGAAATGTGTTAAGGTTAAACATATACACCTAGTTGGTTTACTTTACCCTCATGGTATACCTTAGTATAAATGGAAAGTAATAAGTATGGATCTTGTTCAAGGGTGCCTATGTCTAAAAATAAGCATGATGTCATTTTAGTTGTGATTGATAAACTAACAAAATTATCTCATTTCATTTTGGAAATCTAAAGATGATTCACATGTACTTGCAAAAATATTTGTTCATGAAAATTTCAGATTGTATGGTGTACTTGAGATAATTATATCTATCAGAGACCCAAGAATAACATCCCATTTTTGGAAAACTCTAAATGCATCCTTATAAACAAAACTGAACTTTAGTTCTACGTACCATCAAAAAACTGATGGGAAAATAGAGAGAGTTAATCAAGTAGTGGAAGATATGTTGAGAATGTATTGTATGGACCAACAATACAAATGGGAAGAATACCTTCCTTTAGTTTAATTTACATACAACAATAATTATCATTCCTCTCTAAAAATGGCACCTTTTGAAGTATTATATGGACAAAAATGTAGAACCCATGTTAGTTGTGATATCATTGAATATAGAGAGGTACTTGGACCTAAGATGCTTACTAAATTGGAATAGTAAGTAAAATTAATCATGAACGTTTAAAGGAATTTGTTAGTAGGAAGAAAATATATGCGGATGTAAAAAGGGTTGATAAAAATTTGAACTTGGTGAAAAAGTATTTTAACGTGTTAATCCTAAAAACAACTCCAATACTTTTGGCAGGGAAACTAAGTTATCACCTCATTTTGTAGGACCTTTCGAGATTATGGAAGTGATTAGCCCTGTAGCTTACCGTTTAACATTGCCTCCCACATTAGTGTGGATGTATGATGTTTTTCATATTTATTTGCTTGAGAAATATATTTAATATTTATCACATGTATTAAATTGGAATTCCTTGTAGGTCCAAGACCCAGGGATAATCATGGTTGAACCCGTAAGGGTGCTGGAAACTCGCCAGTTGCATTTTTGAAATCATGAAATAAGTTAATGCAAGGACCAATTAGACCAGTTTAATGAATAAAGTGCAACATGGGAGAATATTCGGACATGAAAACTAATTTTACTCATCTGTTTAAACAAAATTAGTTCTAATTTGTGTGATATTTGAATATTTAGTCTAAAACTATTTATGATTTATGCCAGTTTGAGAAAAACACTTTTAAAATAAGTGTTGGTACAACAATTTTGATGTTGTAATAAGTTTTGAAAAACTTGAATTTCAAAAATATATTAACTGTTTGAGAATTTTATGGATGAATAAGTTATATTTATTACCATGTTCTTAAATATGTGAGTGTACTAAGTTAATCATCGGGATGATGATTATTTTTAGAGGGGAGGTATGTAATGCCTCTGCCATGTTGATATCTTTACTAGTTTCTATAACTGAAGTTTGAAAATGTTGATATGTGATTCTTGTTCTGAGACGATATACTCTTCTAAACTGATTGATCATGTTTTTGTAGATGATATGATTTACCTTCTAAATCTCATGTTAATCATACTTTAGAAAAATTGTACTAATGTTGAATTATTATCATGTACTCACTATTTTGAGTTTTGCAGTACATTATGTGAACCTAACTGGTAGGAAGTAAATGCATTCTTTTGGAATTATGCGGGTAAGACACCAAGTTATGATATTATATTTTTCCTCGGACTATTACATTTATATTTTTAAGGAGGGACATACCTTGGATCAATTTCAATGATCCAACACATACCTATGATCAATATATTGTAAAGATCATTATTTCTAAGTCAAATTGACTCCTTTTGGTTGTTATGATACCTTCATACACATGCTTAAATAAATATGAAGTCATTGGGATCATATTGTGAATGATTCTTTCTATTAATTTGTCTTCTTTGATTTGTTAAATTTCAAAAGGGAAATTTCCATATGGAATATTAAAAGGACCTAACTAAACCTAATCTAAGGTGAATATTGATTATCAAGGGACCTAATATTATACAAGATAAATTTGGTTATATTGATCATCAACCTAAGAAATGTTTGATGCATTTTTTAAGGGGTCCTAATCCCTAAAATAACATAAGGAATTCATTAATATCCTAACCTGAGCTAATGTTAGTATCAATCACTAGGGGTTCTAAGCCTATGTGACGACCTAGACCTAACCTAAGACTTGATCATGGTAACTAAAACATAAGGGTTTAAGCTTGGTCAATTAGGTGTGAACCCACAATGTACCAAGATTTAATGGTGTTTAAATAAGGAATTATCGTCACCTTTTTGAGGAAAAAAGTAAAAATAAGCGAGCACTAAACTCTAGGGAATTAGTTATGTTTTTTTCATTGTCTTGAAAATTTATTTATTACTATAGCTAATCTGGTTGTTGGCGGATTCAATGGGATAACTAGAAAACTGTCATGACATTAAGTGATCTTGGAAAAATAAAAAAACCGCCTTAGGAAACACCAAGATGGAATGGTGGAAAGGGAAGAGAGTTGGTTTTACCTTTCATTTTGATTTTTCGAGCTCAATGGCTCTGCATGTTGATCTCCTATTTTTTGAACTGGTAGTTTTTTTTGCATTTACAATATCACCATTGTATGGAAAATTTAGAGGAGAAAATTTATTGTTGAATCTATAAAGGAAGATGGGAACTAAGATTATGGGTTTTCTGGGATTTGGTTTCAAAGTGTTTGTGGAATCTATTGCGGAAGTTTGAAAGGAAACTCTGGGATCTTGGAAGAGTTCTATAGGATCCCTACTAGACATGATAGGCTCTAACTCATTATGATATTATGATCTATTTAATTTTTTTCATGAAAAGAACTCTGCTCTTCCTTGAAAATGCTTTCTGAGTTCTGGGTTTTGTGATTATTATGTTGTTTCCACTTCTCCTGGTTTTCAATATACTATACTTCAAATGCATGGTTTAAGTTGGGTTGGAAATGAATATGTTTTGAATTTATTATTCTATGAGTGATTGTATAAATGATACAGTGAATATGTTGTTGTTGGTTGAGTATTTGGTTAAAAATAATTGTTTCGTATCAATGCTTGAGTTAATGATTGTGGGGGAGAAACCCACATAAAAATAATATTTTGGATACACTATTTTATTGTTAAGATAGGCATTAAATTTTTTTGTTTGTAGTCCTTTTGGTTGACTCGAAGCAGGTTTTGATTTGGTCTTACCGACCACCTTCTGTGTGAATTTGGGTTTGAAACTTCTTAAACTCAAAAACGTGTCTAAACCCATTTTGGGTATTTATGTTAGGTGTTTTTGAACCTTACCAAAGGATAAAATGTTTCTGGTAATGTTGTTATAGAATTTCAAGTTCGTATTTTATGATTCAAGTCATTGTTTCTTTGTTTAAATTCAACACCCTTTCTGGGTCGGCATAAATCTTGATAAAAGAAGGGGTATTATCTAGTTCCTTGTCTTACTATGAAACTTCTTCGAGATGATAACTTTTATATTTGGATGACTTACTCAAATTTTGGTCAATGATTCTACCTCGAGGTTGATATTCTCATTTTGTAGATAAAACCATTGTTCATATCAAACTCTGAATTGATATTCTATCTAGTTTTCACTTTTTGAATTATAAATTTGTGACTGAATTTAGTAATCTTGTTGGAATACATTAAAAAATGGTTATAATGGAAAAATATCGGTGAATGTGTTAAGGGATTCTTAACCTCTGTGAGTTTGAACCCATGATCTTGTAATGTAAGAGATCATTCTTTGTTATTTTATTTATTTTGTGCAAAGTGGCTTTATTTGATCATCTATAAGAGTAGTAATTACATGTTTGATCGATAGTATCAATTGTAATTGATACACTTATAGTATAGGGTTCAATTGAAACCTTTATGGTCAAGCTGAGATCTATTTGTGGTCGGCTTAGGTAGTGAGTTTTGTGGACTAATTTTTGTAGCTTATTGCTACAATATTTTTTTTTTTTATTATTGGCAAATAGTTTTATGAAAGGGACTATACCCTTGAATACAAAGAAGGCCTAAAAGCCAGGATAAGCAAGAGAACCAGAGTGAAAAGGATCAGAATCCAAATGTTAAAATGATGCTAAAAGTAGCTAAAAAATATCTACCAAAATGAGACAGAACAACAAAATTACTGCAAAAAAGTAGTAAAAGAACCGCAAAAAAACAAAAAACAAACAAGGATGGCAGAATCAACTGCAGCTACTTCCTAGTAGCTTTGTCTAAGATGGTTTTAATATTCTTCCAGGATTTAAACATACCCAAAGTAGTCATATGGGCATCGTCATTAGAATCCAGCTGTTCCAAGGTCTTCTTGCTTTCCTTATCAGTACCCCAAAGAGTTGCCGGCACTCCGCTTAGGTTGGAGACACTTCTGACATGTTGTTCAATAAATTCCTCAATCGCCCTAAAGATGGCAATGTTGTAATCATGCCTAGTCTTGGCCTTCCCTAAGCAAGAGTCCAAGGAGTGCAATTTCTTGTAAATATCTTCAATTTGGCTGCTGTCCACATCCTCCTCCTCCTCCTTCTTCCTCTTGCCTTTCTGTTTTGTCAAGTTTTTAACTTCATCCTTTAACAATTTCATATCTGCCTCTAAGGCTTCCAACCTTTTTGTAGGGATTTCCAATTACACTTCCCAGGGGCTGGCACTGCTGATATGTAGGAGGTCATGAGCAATTTCAAATTCATGAGAACCCTTCTCCACCGCAAGGGTCTCAAGGGTAAGCTTCCTAGAAGCCCTGGTAACCGGTCTCCGCGAGGTAGAGGCCAAGTGGGAGGCGGGAGCATCAGAAGGGGGAACAGGAGAAGAAGCCTGAATGTCTGGCATGGGGGTGACAGCGGAAGGCGGGGCAGACAGACAGAGACAGCGGCGGCGGCAGCAGATCTCGACAAAGGGGGAATCGAGCTAGGGGAGGATGGGAGACCAGGAAACCTGAGTAGACAACATTTGTGTAACAACAAAATGAGCCCTTGGTGCAGAGGAACCGCCTTGGGAATGCTTTTGAAACTCAAGAATGGAGCGTTCAAGAGAGTTCAGCAAGTAATGGGGGAAACAAACCAGACGATCCCTACGAAAATGATTAAGAAAAATAAGGTGTTTTGCAGGAACAGTGACAAACCTCCCTTCCAAGGAGATGAACCGTATCATCATGCGGGTTACTTCATCATATGGTGGAGGGATCGAGCTAACAAGCAGGCCCACTGTTAAGTGGGTCAGTTTCTCCTCTCCCTCAACAAATCTTCTCTCTTCCACATCCCTATCGACCCTTTTGTTAAAGAATCTGAAGCCCTCCAAGCCAAGGCCGGTCACTTCAGCTATAAGCTCTTCATTGATTAAGACCTTCTGCCCCCCATACTCCACTGTCCTCTCCTTCCAATCCTTTGCAAAGTGCACAGAGATGCTCTGGTCATGCCCCTGCACTTTTTCCATGAAGTTTGTTATGCCACCCTTGCTAAGAATGCTCCACAGCTCAATATTGTCTTTCCAATCAGGGTCCACACTAGGCTCAATTTGACAAGGAGGACCCCCCATCTTCTCTGTTCTGAACTGTTTGCAACTAATTCCTAACTGATTGCTAAAGCCAGTCCACTTTTTGCTATAGTAATCCGCACCAAAATGGAAATGAGAGCCGTTGTTATTCCCACGATCGGCTGCATGTCTGCTGATCTGAACCTACTGAAAATCATGTGTGAGAATAACCCGCTCCCTGCCATCAATCACTTTATCACCGCCTTCGGTTTCCATGGAGGTTTGAATCCGCCTTTTAACAGTCACATTACAGCCCACATGCGTGATTTTCAAAATCGTGTATCTCCACTTGTAATTCCCCATATGATTCACACTTTCTTGATTATTAGACTTTATTTTCATTAACCAATTCTTTAAATCAACTCGTGTGGGAGTATTTTTGATCCACACCCAAAATTCATAACTCATTTCAAGATATTGCTTACGTATGGAGTTCCGCCTGAATGTTGTTTTGAAGCTATTTGGGGATGCTTTGTTATTGTCCCAAACTAGTAAGATTGACATTAATGCCATAATTTGCCAGCACATCCGCCAATTTATTACCCTCCCTGTAGGTATGCATGATCCTGATGTTATTGAAAGTATGACTAATGCTTATGGACTCTGCAATAAAATCCTTGATGCTCCAGCTTGGAGATGAGCACTGCTTAAGAAGATTAATGATATTTAGGGAGTCTCCTTCAATGATGAGGTTCTGAATATTATTTGCCTGGGTAATTCTCAGACCCCAAAGAGTAGATAAAGCTTCAACAAAATGATTAGTTTGAATTCCCATTTTACCAGCATACGCAGCTATTAGATTGCCTTTATGATCCCGTATCGCTCCTCCCCCTGCCGCATTCCCAGGGTTTCCCTTAGAAGCCCCATCAAAGTTCAACTTATACCAATTTAGATCTGGAGGATGCCATTTAATCAAAGATCTATCAATGCTATTCCCGGGAATGTTCCAACTATTAATTGATCCAATCTGCCAGTTGGAAAGAATGTATTCTTCATTTTCTGGATATCTCTTGTTCTTGGGGGGTTTAGATCCAACAATATTCTCTTTGATACCATTAGAAATTTTCCCAATACTAAGCTTGTAGTTTTGCTTTCTGTTTCTGAAGATAATATCATTTCTATCCTTCCATATTCTCCAGATTAAATGAGGGATAACCAGCTTCCAGATCCTTTTAACAACACAATGCTTAAAGGGTGGGTTCTAATGATTCCATAGCTAATTGAAATCCTTCGGCATCACCCAGAGCTTCAAATTTAGAAAGGAAAAACTCCATAATATAGTGGCATACTCATAATGTATGAATAAGTGGCTGATATCCTCAAAATCTTTCTTACAAAGATGGCACCTATTAGGGATTATTAATCCTCTTCTCATCAGATTGTCATTGGTAAGAATTCTACCTCTGATAGCCAGCCAAAGGAAAATTTTTATTTTGGTAGTTAAATCAGACATCCAAATCCTGTTCCAATTGAACTCTGTTTGATTACAATGAAAGAAGTTATTGTATCCATTTTTGACAGTGTAGCTCCCATCATTGGAGTTAATCCATATCAACTCGTCCTTGGAATCCATCTGACTTAATGGAATAAGCTCTAAATGATCTTGAAGGGAGGAAGTAATTTGTTTCAGATCATTTCTCTCAACAACAAGTTTTTTCCACTTCTTTCTGGTACCATTTTCCTCAATATAGTCCCTGATTTTGATGCCATACTTATTTATAAGACTGTCCTTGGCCATCCCAAAACTCTCCATGAGATTTCCATTAAACCAATTGTCCTCCCGTGTTTATGTCCCTACTATCCCCCACTTTCCATTTATTGCTACAATATTAATCATTGGTTATTATGTGGATTATAATTTACATTCTTAATGAATGGTCATATAGTCAACTCGTGGTAATGAACCATTTTTTTATATCATTTTTTCTTTTAATTGGATCATATTGAACTACTCTTGTTGGTAGCAATACCATTATATCAATTGTAAGGAGGAACTTTGTTGTCCAAGAGAGAAAAGAAAAGAACTCAATGTGATACTAGGTTATGTTATGGGTTGAATACATACTAAGATGTACTCGAATATAGATGTGTTTTATTGATTGAGTAATATGGGATATTATTATTTAGGTTGTATTTTCTTGACTGAAATAATATTGATAACAATTGGATAACAATCAAGTTATATAATATTATGAAATGGAATTTGTTCTTCTTATTTAAATAGGGCACCGATTGTTACTATTAGGTGTTTGTAATATTTATTATTTTGATAGGTAAACCTCATTATAATGAATAAAGTATTATATTTCAGACACATAATAATGCAATTATATGACTGAAATCTTAATTCCTTTGTATTCTTGTTCTAAAATTTTATGGGTAATTTGAACTCGATTGGTTCTGATGACTATTCTAATATTGTTATAATTAATTGGTTTATAGATGTGAGTTAAATGAAATTCCTTTCTTGAATTGACATTGTGGAATTTTTTGCATGTTTAAAAGACTTTTTAGTATTTGGAACTTAGAAAAAATTCATTAAATAGCAATGCTCCTTCCATGAAAATTTTTAGATAGAAGCATATTGTTCTAATTCTTTAGTACTTATCATGCTCAATTCTTGTGAACTGAAACATGCTAACAATTTTACAGATGGATTTTGTGAAAAGTTAAAGAAGAAAGAATTATAGGAAGTTGCATTTATTTTATTGATGAATTTCATTTAATTCATATGCTTGAATGTACTAAAAGTTCTTAAAATGATTCTATTGGAAGTACAATGAAGGCCTAGTGTCATAGCGTTTGGCAAGTGTTGAAAAATTATGCCATTATTGACTGAAATATTTATGAGATATTAGTTATGGATGGAATAAAGTAAATTATGCATTGTTTTAATGACTTAATGTATTAATGGAATTTGAGTGATGGTTTATCTCTTCATTATGATCAATCTGATTTGGTTAGTTATTCCTAAATGAAAAATATACATGACTTATTAGATACCTTATGATTATATTGTTTATTGGGAAGGGAACTAAATATCTAAAGACATTAATATATGGAGATAATGGTAAACAAATATGAGTTTATAATTTTGGTATGTTAAATCGTATTAGGTTGTGACAAAGAATGTAATATATGTATTGCAAAATGATATTGTGTTCCTTATTGGGGTTATAATGTATTATGCCATTGTGAACTTATAGATGAAATAATAAGTCCTTAATGGATGGAAAGGAACTTTCTAAATATGTTGAAAGGGACATAATGTATGATCCTTAACTTATGTTGATAATTATATCTATAAAGTGATTGGATATAAGATCTTATTTAAATGTGAACCAATGTATGGTAAATTGGAAATATAACAAGGCTATGATAAGATGGGGTTAAATGATAAAGAAAGCATTAAATCTAAATTAACAGTTATATAATCTGATTTATACTTATTTGATGGACTTAAATAAATGAGACTTAAATGATGTCCTATACTTATTTAAATCAGATTGATTTTAAGGCTTAATGAACTAATGGAAAATGAATAGTGAATTCATTGAGATAAATGTAGATTTGATCTGTATACCTTCAATTTAGAAGGAGGTTCATTATAATCCCTTCTTAAGGGATTAATCATACAAACATAGTTGATCCCTAGGTACGATGCCTAATGTTAAATTAAACCAATTAACAAGTTGTGAATCAATTAATGAATGAACTTGTAAGTATGAAAAATTCATTTATTGGAACCAAGTAGGTTGTTGCAACATAGTCATTGTTGAGCAAAGTATCCACCGAATGACTCTTGTTATTAGATGGATACTGTGGAGTAGATCTTGTATGGCATGATATTTCATATAGCTCTTCTTGATGCAAATGCCATAGAGTTGAATTTTAGGTCACTTCTTTAGTGTAAATCTGTGATCGGAATATAACCTAGTATTTTCATCACCTTATGTAGACCTAGGGTAAATAAACACACCGAAATAATGTAAATCAATTTGAGTATGTTTATTTATCACGAGTAACTATAAGTAAAATGTCCACACTATTTTATATGAGTTGTCCCTATTTAGTGTGAAACATAGACCCGAAATTGGTTGACAAAAGTCAAGGAAGTATAATCTAGAGGACAATTTCTAGTGGGGTGAAGGAAATATTACTTTCAAATAGTATGCCATTTAGGAATAAAGGCAAGGAATACATGTCCTTAAATTTTTTCCAAAGTATCACAAATTTTTGGTTACGTTGTCTTATTTCACCTCATCTAAGATTGCGAGATATAAGATGAGTATCAGTAATAGATACTCAAATTAGCTTCTTAGACATTAACATATATTGACTTGTAAAGGGTAAAGGAACCAAAGTATACTTAGTATAAACAAGAGCATAATAAAAATGAGAGATCGGTATTACATCGAGTCATTACAACTGCATATAGTTTACTCTTATGTGATGGATTAGCAATGGAATGGTTTTTCTAAATTATGTGAATTTAGAAGAATGAACATTATGTTTAGAAAAAAAAAATTCCCTGTTTTCTAAATTCATAAATCAGGATGTTACATTGTATTATAATTTATGGTCTCATTACAACTCATGGGTATAGCCCTTGTTCTCATGTAAAATTCATCTTATTAGAGATAGAAATATCTACTCATGTGCCATGATAGGTTGATGGTTGTCGGTTTATTCAATCCTTACACTATAAGGGGGATTTGATGTTTGATTAGAAAATACATGTCATAAAGGGAGTTTTTATAACAATTATCAACCCACCTAAATAGTGACGGTGACTATTGAGTGTTCACATGAGTGTAGTATGCTTCTAGGCCCAATATGGTCCTCGCTATAATCCTGAACCATTGTATTAGGGGAGTGTATGAACATCCAAAAATAATGGGAGAGGGAGAAGGTGGAACAAAAGAAAATAGAATAAAATGGAAATGAGAAAGAAATAGTTCTTCATGTTGCATTCACATGAATTTGTGCACTGGAAAAATAACACATAGTTCTAGATGTACTTAATTTCCTAGGTCATGTCGAGACAATAAAAATGTGAGAAATGATATGAAAATGGAATAGGTATATGTGGTATAGTGGAATAGGTGGAGATGATGATGGATCGAGGGTCTAGGGACAAAAAAATGTAAAGGATCAACTTGCAAGTGATAAAATTTCTTGTTAAGGGTGATGAATGCATGTCTAACCTCAATAAACATAATTTAATGGTCAAGGATAATGGATATGCTTAGTTATTGATCTATTTCCATGAGTCCAAATATACTTTGTCCTCGATATCAAATCAGAGAGAATTAATCATTCTTCTCTAGATATTATTCACTTGAGAGGCTCATATAAGAGTGTGGATGAAGGACATAGAAGGAAAAATAAGGGTTTGGGCATTTATCCCGGTCTAATCAATTGGCTAAGTGAGCCCAATATTACTTAGATATGGTTAGTTGTTTGTTAAGGGAATCTACACGATGATTTGAGGGGGAGAGGGTATATCTAAAGACTAATGATAGAAAACCAAGATCAATGTATCCCTATTATCATTTTATGCCTCATACATTGAAAATTGGCTCAAATAACCTCCTACGAGGTTGAGACGAACTAGGAATGGTCATGTAGAAACAAAAATCATGAGCGAGGTGAATGGGACTGGAAATTTGATTGAATTAGGCCAAGGACTAAGAAAAGGTAGTCTAAGTTGATAGTGAATGGGATGTTAGTTTTATCTAGGTCTCTACACAACTTTAAACTCTCGATTTTAAATAAACTATAAAAAAATATCTCAAATTAAATAAAATACAATTAAATTCCCTTTTAATTAATCAAACTATGTTAACTATTATTTAAATAAAACAAATGTACAACTATACTAACTCTTTTTTTGTTATATTTTATGTAGCTTTTTGAATAAAAATAAATCAATTAAAATGATTTAAATTCCTAATGTTTTGGTATTTTTCAGGATAAATTAAAATAAATAAAAGAAATTATAGTCCTTAGTTTCCACACATATGCTATGTGCATTGACACTTCATTCACACAGATTTGAATGATCACCCAAATTGAATGCAGCTACTAGGTCCCTCATTTGTTATGCTTGACAGGAATTTACCATGCATAGTCATCATATTAATAACCAAGAACCCATTCATGCATAGATAACCCTTACTTCCATATCAATTTGGAAACACATATAATAAAGAAGATAAAAAATCTAAAAATAACCAAGATCAACTTTATCATTATAACACCATATTCAAACATATTAAGAACTATTATCCAACCAAAATTATCCATGATTAACTGTAATTCATTACATAATAGAGCTAAATACATAACCAAATCAATACAACAATGCATAATTCCATGCGTGTGAACCTCAAAACCCTTGGATCTATATCAAGACAACATACTCACTCTTCACTCTAAATCTCCAATCTATGATGACCCACTAGAATAATGACATACATCAGACATATATGGGGGTGGGGACTTTCCATTCATTGCCAATGCACTCTCCTAACAATAAACATGCTCACAAAATATCTTGCATGCTTTTACATCACGTGCTAATAATATATTAACCTAATTATATTACTTTCTTTAATCCTATTAATAGTATGGCCTATGCATGGTCTTCTTTAGGTTCTTGCATGTTATTTTTCTAACTATAACCCCTTTTTTGTGTGTCCTAATTCATCCTACTTCTATTTAAAGATAGATATTTCTTAGACGCCACTCTTTTTCTATTCATCTATTTTTAGCCATGTACTGGAGAATTGGCTAAGTCCCAAACTTTATCCACTCAAGCATGAACTTTCATGCACTATTCCATCCTACTTGTGTATGCCCCTTCGTGCCCCCTTACGAAAGATCCAAGCCTTTGTGTGTGGCTCAAACTTAGCCACTTCAACAACTCAACATCACCCCACACTAAATACATTGCTTGTCCTCAACAATGGGTCACCCAATTATCCCTCCAAATAATAAATGAATCAAATGATATATAAAGATTAAATAATATGGTTAAGAATACCATAAACCCAATAATTATTCCTCACTTATACACCAACTGCATCAAGCTTTAGGATGTTGGAGGATCTCTAGAAAATATGTGTTTAATTCTCCTTCCAACTTCACCCACTCTGTGAGCTCCTCTCGTGGCCTTTCTGGGGTCACCTCTAGAATTCTTGGTATTTGGTTAGGTCCCAACTCATCCAATTTCCCCTTCAAATCCTTAATTACTACACTCATTTTAGCATTTACTCCCTCCAACATATCCATGCACTCTAAAACTAAAAGAAAAAAATGCTAAATCTGAAATTCCAATGTGACCCTCATGGCCTTGATTAAATCCTTCTACTTTGATACCTATGCCATGAATTTTTTGTGCTAAATATTATTAGTTGGTTTCTTGGCTTGAATGAACTTAAGCTCCACCTCCTCCTTGGTCACCCACATGTTGATGATAGGGTCACTCTTCGTAAACCTATCAAATGCCAACTCTGCATCACTATTGGCCTCCCTAACTCATGTGTATATAACCTCAAGATCTATTATATTGGCCTCCACAACTACATTACTCTCTTCCTTCTCATTGGCCATCTCTTTGGTTAATGGTGCCATGCCACTCTTGATGTTCAAGAGTAACATCCTAACTAAGTCTCATAGATACTTCATCTCATCATTACACTCAATTTGAAATTGGCTTACAAGGTAGTGGCATGTTCCTATGATTTTATTTACCAAAACTCCTACCATGTCATATTCCTCCTTAGTGTGTTTCTATTCCCCCTTGAGGTCATTCTTTAAGATTTACAATTTGCACACTTTATTATTTGTATCCTCTACCATGACCCTCGTGATATCCCATTGATCCAAATTTCTGCGTGTTACATCAACAACTATTTTCTTCAAGTAATTACATGTCTATTCATCATTCAAGTATATGTGGTCAACATGCTTATACTTATTCCTTGGATATTTCTTCAAATCCAGTGTGGTGAGGTACTTTTGCTAATCTAAAACTCTTGATCTTCTGCATACATATGCATGTTCAAGGATAAAATTTCTTCATGCATGATATCCCTCTGGTTTGTCCATCAATTCCCATCCATACAACTTCTATATGTTAACCGTACTTTGGAACCTTACACTCAATACCTTTGTGAGATCATTGACAAATTACATGTGTGCTGATTGGGGATGTCTACACTTTCTTACTATCTTGGCCTTTCTCTATGGATTTCTTGGTGTAAAAGGTCATGTGTTGGTTTGACCTTTTATGTCCTTATCCTCTCTAATTACATAAATATCATCATCCTCCTTATTCTCTTTAGGATCCTCCTCACATAACAGTTTATTTACCCTATGTGGGGTTCTATGATGTTATCACGTTTTTGGGCTAGGATCTACATTTATCAATGGCTCTCTTTCTATTTTATGTGCGTCCTTCTCACACTCAAACTCATCTTCCACCATGTTTGTCATTAGAGACTACTTGAGTCTCTATGCACCCTTTCTTTGTATTTAGTGGACTCTCCTTGACTGGATGAGAAGGTCATGTGCCATCATTGTTGTTCCTATTTTTGTAGTACATTTCTCTTATGTGCAAGTGATCAAGTATAGTTTCCTCTTCTTATTCCTCATTCAAATAATCCTCTCTGCTCATTTTTACGGAGGCATAGTGCTCTTCTTAGGTTGGGGTAGGAAAGTGGCATATACCTCTATCTCAACTATACCTTATGTCTTTGGTTACAAAACCACAAATACTTTCCATATCATTCCTTTGATTGTGACATTCATCATAGGGTTTATATCCATAGTCTCTAGATTTGTGGTTTCCAGATAGGTCAGTCTAGTTGCATACCCATAAGTGGTGTACAACATATTCCAATTTGAATCTACTTTTTCTACATCAAAAATCATCCTCTCTGTATATCCTTAATCCTATTCACCATAGAATTGAAGTAATTAGCTATGAATGCAAAACAAATTGTGTACCATGGCCTCATTTCTCCATTCACCATCATGAATTAAATAAGGATGAAGGGTTGCATTATTATAAAAAAATTCTGATCTTTAATCTCCTAAGTAGCTTCCATGGTATGTTCCATTCATTATCAAATGTTTCATGCATCTTGGTATACTACTTGTCCAATATGGCATTGTATAAAAATTTTAATCATGCCTTCATATGTATAACTTGTATACTATGTTGTAAGGTATTTTTCTCCAATAGGTGGACCCACATGTCTTCATCAATCCCGGCCTGGGAACACAATCTCCCGAAAAATAAGTAGGAAGATAGATCCCCACATAATATTGGACATTTCTTCATTATGTACCCTTTCATCTTCAATAATCCCATTGGCGATGAATTACTGCTATATTATATTGTGTCTTATGAGCCATCTTGTGTGCAATGTAAAAGAATTTATTATTTACTTCACCCATCTCTCCTAAGCACCAATTTTTCAACTCATGAGCCTAGAAGATACCCTACTTGTGGGGTATGTGATCTACTCCAAATTCATGGTTTTATCCCCTTTCATAATATAATTTGATAGCCAAATCATCAATATGTGTATCATCACGCAGATCCAGATCTAGGTCTTATGTTGTCTCTCGTAACCATGTGACTTGTCCAATCAGTCAGGTTGTGATCCTCTTTGTTTATCCCATAAAATATAAATAATCCTCATGCACCCTTAACATTAGCCATTGGAAGAGGTGTGCAGGCTTGGAAAAGAAACATAGATAAAAAGATGGATAACCCCTACCTTCTTGAAGGTTTTTGTTATTGAATAATTCACTAGTACTTATCCCTCTGCATTCCTATCCAACAACTCCCGTAACATATCCACATTTAAAGTTGCCTCATTTCCAAGAACCCTATGATTAAACTCGCTAATTTTCACTTTACGAGTTGTGATTTTCATGTTTGTGCCACAATCACTTGAGGGGATACTATATTTTTAGTATAACTCTTCCGGTGGGTCTTATACTTCAACCCTCTTAGTTTGACCCTTGTCCTTTCCCTTAGCGGACATTGAATTTGCTTTATTAGATGTCATATTTATTATTTCATCATTGAAAAAGTGTGCCCTAAGTATCCTTTTCTATAGCCTTTAATTTTAAACCCATGAGACAACACACAGAGCCTGCGAAAACTTAGTTTCCCAAATTCCAATTCCCACAAACCCTACTTTTCTCGTGCTTACACTTCCATTCAAAATTTCCACGAGGATCTATACCCTAAGGTCTCTTGCACACTTCTTAGGTTTTTTCATTATTCAATTTACTTTGTTGCACTAATTCACTCGGTTTCTCAATTCACTTCTAATTCAAGTTGAAAAATGATTTGATTTTCCCCTTTTATAGCTTTTTTGTACTCTAACATTCCACCAAATTATTTTTTATTATTTAAATAAATTTTTATTGCTTTTAATTTTTAAATTAATTTTTCCATTTTTAATAAAATTTTCCATCCAAGGTACTTTTTAATTTCCTCCATGCCTTTCTTTCACATGCACGGAAATATTAACCTTTTGACATGCTTACTACTTCCCAAGGCTACTTAAATCCATGTGTGCACTTCCTTGCACCACAATCCATCTTCCTTTGTGTCATATCCGAATCAATATATCTTGCATCTATATCCCTCACATTATACTATGGGACATTTTATTTTCATGAATTTCCTTATGAGAAAATCCCACTCTGCACCATCATACCTAGACACTTGCAAAAACTTCTTCTTCCTTCACGCGTTCCCAATTCTTATTCAATAAACACCTATATTTTCATCAATGTTGTGTGCACTTCCCCATATATTCTCCAAGGTACCTCCCAATATGTAATTTTGTTTTCCAATAGACAATTTCTTCTACACATGAACTCAAGATATAATAATCAACTTCACATGTGCAAGTGTGATTATTACAATGAAACACGCAAAGTAAAAACAAAACATGAAAAGTGAATTCTACTCTAAGTTAAAATACTACCTTATTACAAACACCAAGAAGCTTTTTATAGTAGGGCTTCAACCTACTCCCATTTAATTAACTAGGAAACATGGTTCCATCAAGTGCCTATAATTGACATGCACTTGATTCAAGTATCTTGGTTACTACAAAAGGTCCTAACCAATGGAATTTCAAATTTCTTGGGTGGCACACAAACTTTGAGTCATACGAAGGACCATATTTCCTATGGAAAATGACTTGTTCTTAATGTTCCTATAATTCCAAGCCTTCTATCATATCTTCTCAATTTTATATCTCTAATGCACAATGACATTTCACTCATCTAGTTACATTAGTTTCTTAATTCGCTCTTCCAAATCTTGTTCATATGATAATCCTCCCTACGCTCAATACATAAGGATTGTGATAAAAATTCCATAGGAAGTACTGCCTCTCAGCCAAACACCAACTGAAAAGGTGTGGCCTTATTCAGCCATTTATATGTGGTCCTGTAAGCTCAAATTACAACTAATACTTTATCATTCCAATCCTTCCTTCCAACATCACAAATCTTCATCAATGTTTGTCCCAAAATATTGTTGAAATATTTTTCAGTGAAATTAGATTGAGGATTATAAGTGGTGGTTTTATGGTGTACCACCATAAAATCTACTAATAGAATTCTAATTGTGTCATTTAAGAAATGAGTTCCTTTGTCACTAGTCAAGCTTAATGAAAATTTGTACCCACTAATGATGTTCTCCCAAAGAAAACTTGTTTTCGTGGCTATAGTAAAATATTTGGTAGGCACATCCTATACCCACCTTATAAAATATTTTGTGCATGTAATTATATAGCACACTACAGTCCTACGCATGGTGCAATAGGTCCTAAAAATTCAATAGCCAACTTCTCAAAAGGTTTTGCGCTCGTTATGGTTCACAATAAAATCTCATCTCCACTTCAAGGCTTTCCAAGTTGTTGAAAATGATCACATGCTTTAATGAAATCCTTGGTATCCTTACACAAGGTCTCCCACCATAATCTTTATAGAAGGATCTTATGCGTAGTAACATCTGATGCATAATGTACTCCTACAATACTGCCATGAGCTTCCTCCATGATCATTTCATGCTCATTCTCCAAAACACACCTACGTAATACCTTATCGTAACCCATCTTATACAAATATATACTAATGAGATGATAGGGTGCCACATAAATAGAAATATAATTCTTTTCTAATGTTTTCATCCCCTCTAGTGCAAGCTAAGTGCACAAAAATATAGCTATATCTTCCAGATCTACGGGCATGTGATTTAATATAAACAACTGTGCATCAAACATAGTTTCCTCAATACTCTGTGCATCATCTCCAGAGTTGATCCTTGATAATGATCAAGCCCTAAATTACTCTTTCATATATTTACAACAATTGTGAAATAAAAATGTTAAAATAGAAGTATCCACCGGTAGATATGCCCTTGCAACACAAGTTTGTTAAACATGTACTTAAATGTCATATGATCTATGTAAAAGATGAATGGGGTGGAAAACTAGTATTGTTGAAACTTATGAATCTCGTAGATCATGGAAAATGACTCATGCTTAGTGG
This sequence comes from Taxus wallichiana var. yunnanensis, assembly GCA_018340775.1. Classification (NCBI taxonomy): domain Eukaryota; kingdom Viridiplantae; phylum Streptophyta; class Pinopsida; order Cupressales; family Taxaceae; genus Taxus; species Taxus wallichiana. The sequence continues at coordinate 526,457,973 of CM031237.1, forward strand.
TAGTATAATTATACTTTGTTGGTGTCAACTTCTTGCTTGCAAAGTATATGGGATGATCCACATTACCCTCTCTCGAGCTGTGCCAAGACTACATAAATTATTATACCAAAATCATCAAAATGTACATGAAAGGGTTTTTTCCATGAAGAAAAGTGAAAAATAGGAGAAGTAGTCAATATTTACTTCAAGGTCTCAAATTCCTGATGTTTCACGTCACCCTAGTAAAAATTTCATTTGGGTTTGAGAAATTCTTCTAGGGGCACATCCATATTTTTGTATCCTTTGATAAATTTTCTATAGTAACAAGTATGCCCCAAAATTATGTGCACCTCACTTTGGTTGGTAGGTTCTTCTAATCCCAAAATTACCAAAGAGCATGGAAAAAATACACTTCTTAATGTTAAGAGAGATGTTTAACTACCTACATATCTCAAACATGAGCCTTATATTATCACAGTGATCTTTAACCAACCCATAAATAGTCCAATCATCGAGATAGACCTACAAGAAATTTTTAATGAAGTCATGAAAATCCTGCACAACTATGCATGAAATTATTTTTGGTGCATTATTCATTCCAAAAAACATCAAAGTATATGTAAAAATTCCCTGTTCATTGGTAAAGGTAGAATTTTTCTTATCCTTACGCATAATGCACACCTAGTTATAGCCTTAAAACCCATCAGTTAAGGAGTAGATTTCACACCTTGCAACTCCCTCAAAGATATCCTCTATGAATGGTGTAGGAAAGGATCTATGACACATGAGGCATTAAGTTCCCTATAATCTACATAGATCTTGATCCACCCATCCTTATTGATGCTAATAACCATAGGGATAACCCACTCAAACTCCTCAATTGGTTCAATGATTCCAGAATTAAGCATCTTATCAATTTCTTCTTTCACCTTCACGCATAGGTTTAGGTTCATCCTGTAAGGCCTCTTTTGAACTAGGGTCACACCTTCTTTCAGCTTAATCTTCATTTCTCCCAATGAGGGGTGCACTCCTTTCAACTCATGGTAACCTCTTGGAAACAAGTTTTGAAAATCATGTAAGAGTTCAATGATATTTTCTACCTCTTTCTTTAACCAATAGTATCTAATGATGGCTTCCTTAAGCACATCTTCAGTACCAATATTTACCTTCTTTATCTTCATAGGATCATGGTACACACATGCCTTTTCATCTGTAGTATCCAATACCTTGCATGCACCCTCTGTGTGGCTAACATATAAATTCTCCACTTCTTCATCATCAATCAGGTAGACTAACTTCCCTTTATCTTTCTCTTTCCATGTATGAATTAAATACATCTCATCTATCTTAAGAGTACTTATATGCATCTTAGGATTAGGGTGGCCAAGAAACTAAAGAATGATTTCCTCTTCTTTTTTATCATCCCCCAATTTGATTTTCTTCATAATCTACAAATCCTCATGGAATCGAGGTTTATTAGAAAAATAATAAAATGTATTAACCATACCTTTAGTTATATCCCACGACCTTGCAAAATCTTGCATGAGCTAATGCTCTATTGTTAAAAATTGGGAATGTGGAACTCATCCAAAAATGTTGTACACAAAACACCATAATCCACCGTAGTTTGGTGTGGATCATACTTTCTCGTGCCAACTATGCACACACCCTTAAAGTGTGGTGGTAAACTAACTTTCCTTTTCATCTAGGGCTATAATTATTTTAGTGTACCACAACTTGTGCATGTGATCTACTTCATCCTCCACACGTCTATACTAAAGAAAGTATAGAGACATCTCAAAGAATACATTAGATGTATGATACTATGAATAGTTAGGTGTTGTCTTATGTGGTTGATTTAGTGGTGGCTATAGAAATTGCCCTAGGTTAGGAACAAACCTAGATCCATAACCTCAACCATGATTCCTCTCGTGCAAAGGTTCACTTGAACCTCTTGAGCCTCCCACACAACCTACCACAACATGTGGCCTTGTGGACAAAGTACCTTATGTCCCAATTGTAGTACTAAACTAGACACTAATTGTCTATGTTATAGCATCACCTATAGAACTTCTTCTAATAGTTTGCACAAAAATAATATGTGTAGAGGATACACCTATAAACAATCCTCCAAGTACACTTCCAAAATTGGCATCTGCTATGCTACCTTAGGTGTATTCCTAGTCGATGCACTTCTTGAATTAGCATAATATTATATCTACATGTATCTCCTTGTCCATGTAGGGATATTGTCTCGCTACCTTCATTAGTATTCCCTTCAACAACTACCTTTGGATTAGAACACCTTGCATAAAGGGATACGTAGCCATGTTGGGTCAAATGTGCACTCACGGTCCTCATTCTTTCCTCTGATGTGCTCTCATCCAAATGTGATGGGGTATCTCTATTGCAATTTCCCATTGTTCGGAGGACATGATAATGCAAATCCTCATCTTCCATAATTTTCTCAAATCCCTCATGATCTATCACTCTTCTTGACAAAGTAGCGCTACTTCAATCTCCCCCTCTTGCACTTCATTATACTTGATTTTTATATCTTCTCTCTTCCTTCTTTTTTTTTTGGGGCCGCCATCCTTCTCCATACCTACTCCCGTCACTTGCATGCGGTGGGTATTTATGTAGCCATAGATAATGTTTCAAATCCAAATCATATCATCAATATCTTGATAGTTAAGGGTATCACATATAATTAGGATCCTCCGTGCTCATGTAAAATATTAAAATACACTTACTCAAGGTAATAATACATAAAAATTGTGTATTCCAAGGTATAGTTACACAACACACCTTCTCACCTATGATCCACAACTCTAGTAAATGTATTAGTTGAATAAAAAAGAGTCTAATAGTATTCCTGCGTCCAAAATCTCGGCCTAGGGTAGTAAATTGTGTTCGATGTGTAAGATGCAAACCATTGGTAAAACTCTACTGGGAAAAGTTGAAGAACACCTCATACAAGAAGTCATAAATATTATCTTCCACCAAATTTCACACGTTAAAGTCATTTACAATGTTATATCTTTGTCTAAATTTATCTTGGTCGTCTTCTTTGCAACTCTCAATAATATCTAAAGACAGTAAATATGACATCTGCATGCAAAATTTTGGCCAAAAATTGAAAAGATATACCTGTAAGAGAACCAAAATGTAGTCCTTATTTTCCACACACATGTTATGTGTGATAGCACTTCATTCAAATAGATACGAATTCTCACTGAAGTGCACGCTGCTACAGTTCCTCCTTTGTTGTGATTAACAGAATTTTGCATGTATAGTCATCATATTAATAACAAAGAACCCATTCATGCACTGAGATAACCATTACATCCACATCAATTTGGAAACACATGCAATAAAGAAGATGAAAAATCTAAATAATAAACAAGATCAACTTTATCATTATAACACCATATTCAAACATGTCAACAACTATTATCTAACCACAATTATCTATGATTAACTAGAACTCATTACATAATAGATTTGAATACATAACTAATCAATACAATGACAGTGTTGTTCTCGTGTCCATTCATGTGAACCTAAAAACCCTTAGATCTATATTAAGAAAACATACTCAATTTGCACTCTAAATCTCCAACCTATGATAACCCACTAGAATAATGATATAGATCAGGCATATATGGGGTCTGGGAACTTTCGCTTCACCGCACATTGACTCTCCTAAAAATAGGTGTGCTAAAAAAATAGACTACATGCTTTTACATCCTCTAATAATAATAGATTAACCTAATTATATTACTTTTTAATCATATTAATAGCTTGGGCCATACATGATCTTCTTTAGGTTATTACATGTGATCTTTCCAACTATAATCCCCTTTGTGTATGTCCCGAGTCATCTTGCTTTTGTTTAAATATAGATCTTGCTTAGATATCATTGTTCTTTTATTTGTCTATTTTTAGCCACGTACTAGAGAAATGGCTAAGTCTCAAATTTTATCTTCTTGGCGCAAAACCTCCTTGCATTGTTCCATACTACTTACATGCACCCTTTGTTCCCCCTTTACGCACAGCTCCAAACCTCTGTGTGTGGTTCAAACTTAGCCATTTCTCTTGCTCAACAAAAATAACTTTACAAAAACAGAAAATTAACAAAAATAAATGAAATCTAGAATATTTATAAATTAAAACCAATTAATATTTCCTCTAAGAATGAATTCAATCTAAATAAATATTGAATAGGTATGGTTTACTCTCCATTATGGATTCTTTGTAATTTCTACCGCAACCAGGAAGATATTTCCTATTTAAATAAAACCAAATTTCTCCCTACCAAATTCTACCTTAGGATTTTGAGAAAATAAAATATTATCATAAGAAAATTTATTATTCACCATGTAACATTCCCGAATAGAACTTACATTAAATCACACTTTGGGAGAATAAAAAGGAAGAAATAAAATATTATTGGCACTACTTCTTCCTCCAACCTTTTTCCCATGAAGATCCATAAGGATAAGTATGGAAGAGAATATCGTGAAATATTTATGCAAAAATGCCTTAATAACAAGACTATAATAAATAATATAACCATGAAGTGATGGAATCTTTTGTTTCTAGTAATCTAAATAAACAATTTCATTTTATGAAAATAAATAACTATTATACAAAGCTTTAAATAATTTAAGTACAACCCCAACTTAGCTACTACTATTCATTGGTAGCTTCCGAGAGGTGAGATATATGTTGTGTCCTCACCTTTGTATCCTCTTCCAATGATAAAATCCAATAGATCCTGGGATATAAAAATGGTGACTAACAAAAATAAATCAATAATAATTGTTGTGGCTGATTTGGTGCAAAATAAATTACCAAACATGAGAAAGAGTAAATAATAGAGAAATTTACTAGTTGTATGTGTAATTCCCCCATATAAATTTCAGCATCATAACACTTCACTCCCACTATAAAAGGAAGGAATCCCATGCACATCGGCCTATCACCCAGTAGAAGCTGAGCACTCACCCGAGGCACGCGCGGGTGCCGAGTCTCTCTTTTATGTGAGTTTTAGTGGGAAGCATTTATCTATGATTAGTGTAAGAGTATTCAGGAAAGAAGTTTAGACATACAAGAATCATAGGGCTCAGAACGGCCTCTAGATCCTTGTAGCTTCTTCAGACCGGATGTTTTAATAGACTCCATAACATATATTATAACAGAAAGAAAGATACAATCATTCATTCATAGCATGCAAGGAAAGAGAACTCCTATGAATGAAATATACATTAAAGCTACTTGATATCCATGTCTATTTGCAATAGGTAACCTCATTGTATTCATTGTTTCATTACAAAGAGCCATAGAGGGTAGACCATAGTCATGCACATCACTAGGCTTGTATAACTATGCCAAAAGAAAAAGAAATTACAATACTAAGCCTAGTACATTCCTTTCTGCATCAAAGTTCCACTCACAGCAATCCTCAGCAGCTTCACCCATGTTATCTCTCTCTCTCTGTGTATATCTCTTCCTCTATCTCTATATCCCCATCTATATGTTATCTCTCTCTTCTCTCTTTCTTTTTCACAGGCACTTGTATTTATCATCTTCCCGTACTACCAACTCACCTTGCCATGCCCTCAGATCCATCACCAAGTGTCGAATGTGGTCCTCCAAGTGAGCATGTTCCTTCAGCCTAAGCTCTCCACTCCATCTCATGATGATCTTCTAGAAGATCCCATCACTGGCATGCTCTTTCCTTGGGCCACCTATTGCTAGTTGGCATCTTATCCACGCGCAACCGATCATGCTTTTCACATGTTCTACCTTTGTTGCATAAATTGGCTAAGTCCCAAACCTCCTTTCACGCACCACGTGAACCATGTGCCTTCTTAACTCTTCCTCCTACATGCACTTTTCCTTGTGCACCCTTTATAACTGGGATCCCACGCACCCACGCGCCTTCATACTTAGGCCAATATTCCAGGGCCCAACATCACCCCACACTACACCTGTTCTCCATCCTCGAAACATTCTACTTGACCAAGGTGCAAGTTGGTTCAATGGAACCAAGATGTAGACATATATTTTACAAAATGAATAAGGAATGAAAGAATAGGGGAAAGAATGAAGAATGGGGGACATTAATTCAAAAGGCTGGGGAAAGTCCCATCACAGATCTGCCTCCAGCTTGTTCCACACTTCGACCTCACCCTTCACCTTCTGGCATAGGTCACCCACCAGGGTGCTCACTTCATCAAAGCTTAGGCCAGCTCCCTGGGTGCCCAAAGTGTCCACAATCTGTTCCATTTCCTTACCCAGATCCATGAGCTTGTCCATTCTTCTGGTGATCTGGGGTATAGTTCCTTCAACTGGGCCTTAATTGAGCTTCTTAAAGCCTCAATCACCTCTGATTTCTTTTCTACCTCAGCCAGAACCTTGTCCCTCTCTACCCTATTCCCCTTGTTCTTTTCCTGAACTCTTCAGCTCTACTTCAAGTGTGGCAACCAAGGAGCTTGCCACCTTATCTCGATCCGTGCATGTGTCGTATGTGGCTTCTATAGACTAGGTAATGACCTTGATCTCCATGAGTACTTGGCTATACTTGGAAACAAGTGCTATCACCTTTAACCGGTCCTCCTCCTTCAGTGCACAACCACTTCCTCCATAGATTCCAATGCCAAGGGTCATCTCTCCATGGTGAGGATGCATGTTAAGTCTTCTAGGCATTCCAATGATCGATGCGTACCTCTGGGGGATTGGCATTAGATCTGGGTGTTTTAAAATGATGGCACTTTTTATCGATTCTACTTTTTTAGACCTCCTACACCTTTTCCTTTTCCTCCTTGAGCTCATGCTTTCAGCTTACACTGATTAATTCCTCCTGTTTCAAGTTTTTGGCCACCTTAGCCAACTCCTCTTCCTTCTTGGCCAATTTTCCCTCTAAAGCCCTTATGTTGTCATTCCATGTGTGAATAGCCTCACCTCTTGTTTCAACCACGTGACCTTGTTTAGAGCATTGCACACTTGCTCGTCTGAGAGCTCCTGAGCATTTACTAAGGGGTTGTCTCCCTTAGACTCTGGCAACATGATAAGCACCTTTTGGTAGACTTCAAAGTCTGCTCATCAACGTGGGACTCAAATGCCCAAGAAAGCATCTTCTTGGTCCTGGGGTACACGCCCTCCTTCTCAAATGATCCCATGGCTATAAGTCTTTCAGTGGGTATCATGCTCTGGAACCTTACGCATAGCACCTTCCTTGAATCATCCACATAGCCCATTATCTACCTCTGTTCTACATCCAGAGTTCTTCTACCCGAGTGCACACACCTTTGGGGAAGCTAACTATCAGAGTGGGGCCTCCTAGGCTATCATGTCCCTTTTCAACACTCTCCTCCTTCCTTTCCTTAAGTACTATGTCTGCACTACTCTAACTCCTGGTCTACAAGGGCCTCGAGCATCTTCTTCACTTCTCACTCCCTACTTCAGTTATCTACTCCTTGGTAAAACTTATGTCTCCCTACTTCTCCATGGCATCCTTCTCATCCATCTTTGTATCTTCAGTGCCTTCATCACCTTGTGCACCTTTTCATCACATGAATACAAACTCTTTCTTTTCATCCCCACTCTCTTCCTCCGAGTCATAGACACTAAATACATGAGGTTCCAAAGGTTCCTTGTCTTTCTCTGGCTCTTCCTCCTCATCGCCACCTCCTTCACTCTCATCCTCTCCTTCTCCTAGATATCTCTCCAAGTTGTCGGTCACCTCCGAGTCAGCTTCTTCATCCACCCTCTACTTCTTCCTGAGAGGTGTCTTCTGGTCAGAGATTCTTCCTTCTCTTCTTCCTCTTGTGACTCCTCCATGGTGGTGGGTTGTTCGGGAACACCTCTACTTCTGGCATCTTCTCCTTTACTGGAGACTTCTTTCTCCAACATAGGTGCTTGGCTTGGTGCTTGTAGAAGGCATGCTCACTATCTGAGTAGTCGGCACACTTGGTGCTCCTTCCTCTCCTCTACCTCTCTTCTTAGATGTTGGCTTCTTCTTTCCCAAGGGGTCCTCAGGTATTGAGATCTCATCCACCAAGTACATGCCATTTCAAATTTTGGCCTTATGCGCATGTATACGCATGCCGTCATGGATCCTCCAACGATGGGAAGCATTATTGGCCTAGTCATATGGATTTCATGTGACACGTACTTCTCCACGTATGCGCACTTACCTCCGGGTAGTTTAGTTTCTTCCTCATATCCCTGTGCTCCCGGTCCAACTTTCCTAGCTCCAGCCTTAGCTTCTTTGATTCTTTAAATTGTTCACTCCCACTTGGAAGTATTGGGTAGTGAACGCGAAAGGAAATTTGCACCAAGGGCTCCATGATTCATCAATAAGTTTGAACCTACCCAAGCAGTAGTGCTGGTACACCGTGAACTCAACTTCTCCCTGTGTGGCTACTAGGGAGTTGTTCAGGATCCTCCACTCCACCCCGAATGCATTTCTCAAGCATGTATACCATTTTTCAAGCCATGCTTTGTGGGGAGCCATCATTATATCACATGCATATTTTTCAAACCTCTTCATGGGTGAAGGGTCTTCGGCTAGGTACTCCCACACAAACTTGTCTGGTGCATCCAACACTCCAATTTCTACAAACACTATGGTGAGTAGGACATTGCCAAAGAGGATCCTGTCCCCTTCCTTCACACACTTTACAATTTCCTCAGCAATGTATGATAAGTTATATATAGTCCCCTCTGCAATCTTCCTATAGACATGTAGCCATGGCTTGTTGACTTGTGTCCATCTTTCTTGGCCATTCAACTTCATTACTAGGTGCATGGCCATCTTCATAATGGGTCCTTGATGTCTGAGATGTCATAGTACCATGACCCTTTCTTGCAGGCATACTCTATGATGGTCTCTTGAATAGCCTCCTTGTCACCAAGGTCATCTTCCAGGCTATCTCCCTCACATATGAGGCCTGTAAACTATGAAATCAACTGGGGAGTCACGCACATCTTGCACCCAACAAAGTGGAAGTAGTCCTCATGCACCCAGACATCAACCACTAGTACAAGTGATCCGGCTTCCCAAAATAAGGCAACTCATAGAGTTGCAGTAACCCTACCTTTGCCAACTTGACCTTTACGTCATCATTGTAGATAGGAAACCTTTCGGTGTTCATGTTTTTGTTGGTTGGGCAGTACCAATTCTAATGCCATTTCTTTCTCTATAGTGTTGGTGCAGTGATTATAGTCACTAACCGGTATGCTTCTCAAATGGGATTCCCATTCCTTCCCCATCATCACTCCATCTGGGTACTACATCTCTACATACCATTCTTCATTTGTATCTACCTCGGGTTCTAGTTGTTTAGCCTTAGCTTTTCCCTTTCCTTTCTTGGGTGCCATGGTCAAGGTAATTTTATCACTCCAATCCTCTCCTTGTTACTCTACTTTCCTTCTCCCAACCTTCGATCTCAGATCCATGATACAATTCTTCTAAACCCATGCCCTAGTTTTTTGAACCCTAACTTTGATAAATTCTTCACAAGACAACATCTTTTTACTTCTTTCCACACCCGTAATTCCTTCCTTCTAGTTCACAATCTCAAACTAGCTCTTCACATTTTTAATCACACAGATCTTCCACTTGATCAATCTAAAAACCCTAGCTGATAACACTCACTTATATCTCCAACTCTTCATTTTCACAAAGTAAAATGAGAGTGCCCCAACCCTCTATTTATAGTTTTTCCTTTTTCTGGTCATTAAATGCTACTTTACCTACCCCCATACTTTGTTCATTTAATGTGGATTTTTTTAAAACAAATCCCATCTTCAATGCCTTCACTCATGCACCCTTCCTACATGAAAACCCTTAACTCACGCCCTTTCCTACGTGAAAAAATGCCTCCAACCTTCTGGCGTGCAAACCAAACCAACCTGACAGAGACTCTTACGCGCACTCAACACGCACCAAGGCACTTCTTCTATCCAGATTCTTGCTTTCACCTACCTCATGTTGCTTTAACTATGCTTCCTTTTCCTTTGTACATGGGATCTACAAGTAGCTTTATCCTGGCACCAACCATTCTATCTTTTCTCTTCATCTCTCTTTCAACTAGGCTACTCAACAAGGCTCTTCAACACAACTTCCTTGGTACTTTTAATCACGTGCTTCTTCACTTTTCTCCTTCACTTTTCTCCACCCCACACTTAAATGATGTGTGGTCCTCTGCGCACTCATAAATTCTCCAAAAATAGCAATAAGGTTACCAGCGCCCAAGGCACAAAACAAAACAACAACGCGAAAGGGAAACACAAGGGAAGGAAAATGCATAAAGGAAAATTTCTAAACTAACTGGAAAACTACCTTATTTACAAACACCAAGAAGACTTATTTATAGTAGGGCTTTAACCTACTACCATTGAAGTGTCCAGAAACTTTGTTCCATCCAACGCTTGTAACTGGCACGCCTGAATCAAGGATGTACGAGATTGTGTAGGGACCTAACCAATGGACTTTCAACTTTCCAGGATGGTGCAAAATCTAGAATCATACAGTAATACCATCTGCCCAACCTCAAACTTCTTGTTTCTAATATGGTGATCATGCCAAGCCTTTTGCTTTTCCTTTTCCACTGTTTGGCTCCAACGGGCAAGTGATCGTCTCTCATCCAGTTTCATTAGTTCATCAATTCTTTCTTCCAATGCACTTGTTCATCAGCTAATCCTCCTACGCACACTATTCATAGAGAAGGTAACATAAATTCAACTGAAAAATAGCTTCCATGCCAAACACCAATTGAAAAGGTGTGGCTTTATTTAGTCTTTTATACGTAGTCCTATAAGCCCATAAAACTACTGATACCTTGTCATCCCAATCCTATCTTCCAACATCACAGATTTTGGTCAAGGTATGACTCAGTATTTTGTTGAATGCTTCTGTGGTTCCATTTTCTTGTGGGTGATAGGGCATAGTCTTATGATGAGCCACCATGAACTCAGATAGCAGGATCCTCATGGTCTCATTCAAAAATGCATACCCCTATCACTGGTCAAACTCAAAGGGCATCCATACCTTGTGATAATGTTCTCCCATAGAACCTTGCCACTGTTGCTACTGCATGTAATCTTTAGTTGGGGCTGCTCTACCCACCTTGTGAGATAATCCATGCAAGTGATGACATAACGTGACCCATCCTACATGCTACCAATGCAATAGGTCCTACAAAGTCTATCACCCATTTTTCAAAAGGCTCCACACTAGGAATAGGATGCAAAGGCATTTCATCCCTCCTTCCTAGTTTTCCAATGCATTGATAGTGGTCACATGCTTTACAATAATCCCTACAATCTCTATACAAGGTTTCCCACCATAAACCTGCCATTAATATTTTGTGCACGGTGGCATCACCTACGTAATGCCCACCCACACTTCCTCCATGTGCTTCCTCCATGATGGCCAGTGCACTCATGCTCTAACACACATCTACACAAAACTTCATCACATCCCAATTTGTATAAGTCTCCACTAATCAACATGTAGGGCATGGACACGTATGGCCAACTACTTCTTTTCTAATGCCTTCATCCCATCCGGTGCCACACCTTCTTTTAAAAATACAACAATCTCTTCCAAATCCAAGGGCACACCACAATCTAAATAGTTACATGCATCTGGCATTGCTTTCCTCAATACTTTGTGCATCCTCTCCTAAATCAATTCTTGATAGATGATCAGGTCCACAATTACTTTTTCCGGGCTTCACTACAATGGTGAATTCAAACTCTTGAAACAACAACACCCATCGACATATGCACCCTTGAAGAATGGGCTTGTTCACTAAATACTTTAATGCCATATGGTTGGTGTAGAATACAAAGGGTGTCACCAAAGTAGATACTATCTAAATTTGAAAAGTGCATAGATCATTGACAATGCCTCACACTCGGTTGTGGTATAATTCTACTCTCTGCTGTGTTAACTTCCTACTCACAAAATAGAGAGGATGATCAACAATCCCCTCACCTGGTTGTGCAAGTACTACTCCAATGGTGGTTCCTGAGGCATCTACATGGACATGGAAGGGCTTGTCCCAAGAGGGAAATCATAAAATAGGTGTGGTAATAAGCCTATCTTTTAATGTATCAAACGCCCTCTACTGCGCCTTTCCCCAATGGAAGGTACTTTTGTGTCTAAGTAGCTCTTCTAAGGGCACGTGATCTTGGCATACCCCTTAATGAATTTTCTATAATACCCCATATGCCCAAGGAATCATGCACTACGCTCTAGCTAGTAGGCTCCCTTAACCCCACAATAACTACAACTTTAGCAGATCTACCAGCAAGCCCTCCTTACATATGATATGCCCCAATAAAGTCCCAAAGGGTGTAGCAAACACACACTTCTTAATGTTGAGGGATATCCTCAACTACCTACACCTTTCAAACATTAATCTCAAGTTGTCACAGTGGTCCTTAACTAGACCATATACTATCCAATCATCCAAATAAACCTGGAGAAACTTATGAATGAAGTCCTGAATGCTTGCACCACTATGCATGAAAAGACAACAGGCATTCTTCAACCCAAAGGGCATGACCGTATATGCAAAACTTCCCCACTCTGGTGGTGAAATTTGTCTTCTCCTAGTCCTCCTTTGCAATCCGAGACTTGGTGGTATCCTAAAATCCATCCGTAAAGGAATAGATTTCACGCCCAGTGACTCCTTCCAAAATTTCTTCAGTGAAGGGGGTCGAAATGGATCAATGACACAAACTGCATTCAATTCCCTATAATCCACACAAATTCTAATCCACCCATCCTTCTTGATGCTAATTACCATCGACTTATCCATTCTGATTCTTCCACTACCTCAATGATCCCAGAAGCTATCATCTTGTCTATTTCCTCCTTAACCTTCACGCGTAAGTTGGGATTCATCCGGTAGGGCCTTTTTCTAACCGGGCACACCCTTCCTTCAGTTTTATCCTCATCTCCCCCAAGGAATGGTGAACACCTTTTAGCTCATGGTACCCACATGGGAATAAATCCTCAATTCATGCAATAGATCAATGATCTTTGATACTTCCTTCTCCATCCAATAATCTCCAATAATAGCTTCCTTAGGTTCTTCTCCTGAACCGATGTTAACTTTCTTTGTCTTTAACGGCTCATGGTAAGCATGCACACGCAGCATCTACACTATCCACTACTTCACGTGTCCCCTACAAATGGCTAACATCTAAACTTTTTGATTCCTCTCCATCAATCACATATACTAACTTTCCCTTCTCCTTTTCCAAACACGCGCTCAAGTTATAACTCTTTTGTTTCTTCAATCTCTTCAAACACACCTCCAATCCTAGTTCACCTAGTAGTTCCAATAACCTATCTTCCATTCTGGCACTATCCCCCATGGTAAGGTGCTTGATACCTTACAAGGCCTTATCAACCGATGGTTTGGTACTCCGATACTCAAAGGTTTGAATAAGATCAGCCGTGAGCTCTTGCCAATTCCTTGTCTGGAGGTGTGTCTCTGAATGAATGTACCATGCACGCACACAAACCCTGTAGTGTAGAATACAACTTGTGCACCTAGAGGGATGGTGGCAAGGCTTCCGCACTTCTCTCTAGACCCATTCACATTCCTAGATATGGAAAGAGGCGGATCCTTCCCATGGTACTCCCTGATGATGGTGGGTATATTACTTCTAGAAAATCTGACAGAGAGAGAATTCTTACCTCGCACCACTCTAAAAGGCTCTCCTGATGCATGGCCCACCAATGAGCTGTTATGCCAAGAGCAAGACGTAACTCAACATCTCCCTCCATTCCTTCTCATTCTTCCACTGAGCTTCTATCTCCTAAAAAGATCTCAGGGAAGGCTCCTCCAGAGTACTTGGGTAGTTCTTTTCCTCCAAGGCACCAAACCATGCATGCCTTTATTACCTTGGTCACCGATCCTCTCAACTACCATCCCATTAATTCATAAGTCCCATGCACCCAATTGTCACATGCCAGACTAGTGGTATCACTCACTGACTAAGCATCTTCAAACTAGATAACCCCATTAATAGGGTGTACCATCTCAGGGTCTCTGATTGAGCACACATAAATCTTGTCTAGAACTTCTTCTCCCAATGGTTCAATGTAGGGCACTGACTTCCCATCAACTAGGGGTATAATGACCCACTCCTCTTTGTTCTCAAAACTAATGTACCCTTTGTTGAACCAAAGGTCCGCATTGTTCTTGTAACACCAAGGGCACCCAAGTAATGCTGGAAATTGTCCACCTCGGTGAGCACCAAGACTTCAAGTCCCCAATAAACTTGGCTCCCTAAATAGTAATAGCTACATCCTTCAAGACACCGATGGGCATTTCCTTAGTCTTGTTTTCCATATACAACACATTTGAAGATGGCTATAATGCAGGTCTCCCCATCTGATGCCATGCATCCAAAGTCAAAACATTAACCTCCACACTAGTGTCAATGAGTATATTGCTGAGGAGCCATCCATCTACAACTGCATTCAATGTAATCTCCTTTTCATAGTCGAGGCTATGAGGGGGAAGGTTCATGTGCAAGACCTATCTCTCATGCTCTTTCTCCATGCATGTGGTACCTTCTCTCTCAACCAGGATCCTAGCAAAGGAATGATGTTCTCCTACCTTAGCATTTTACACACCTCCTTGACCTCATCCAGGTCATCTTTCTATGCCTCGATTCTCCTTCCTTGTTCCTCCCTCCTGGATTTCTCCTTTAGACACTAGATCTCCCTCAAAGCTTCAATAACATCCATGGTGTCCTGATATATCTCCTTCTGATGCGTGGGGTTTGGATACTTTCCATGAATGACCTCTTCCTTGAAACCAGGTCTTCTATCTTGGTACTCTCTCTTATGCACATGGCTTCTACCCTTGTTATTACCAAGACAGGCTCCAAACCTTCATCCCATGTTACCCGAGGCATCCACTATATGTCTACTTTCTTGATGCTAACCATCATAACACCTTTTCCTTCCGGTGCTGCTGATTCATATGCTCAAATAATTCTGGGCACTCCTCATACTTATGCTTCTTTCCACACCATGAGCACTACAACAAGTCCAGGGCACTCACTTGTAATGTTCTGATAGATCCACAGTTAAAACATGTTCCTCATGGGAACTCACTCCTTCCTCCATGGTTACCTCATCCATGGAATCCTCCTCAAAACCTCTTCCACGCGCACCCCATCTCGCGCTCTCTCATAACGGTGATCATCATTTTTAGAACCACTGGCAATGCTGGTTTGGTGCACCCCATGATCAATGGCCTCATGTATCTTGATCAATGAGCCTACAATCTTTAGTATCATGGGTCATGGAGGTGAAAATCTTGCAATAACAAGATACATTCTTCCTGATCACGCTGCAAAGCAAGGGACATCTACTTGCATCATGGTCCCCATGATAGATTTCACAGTCTAATGTCACAATAGCATACCATCCTCCTGGGGGAAATTTTCCTTAATGTGCCCTCTATTCACAATTTGTGCACCACAAACCACTATGAGTCTCATGGACCGAGTTCACAGATAGATTTTCCAACTACTTAGCCATAATAGCAAAATCTGAGCCTCCAAGAATGGGCTAATGCCAATATCAATACTACCAACAACTTCGGCATGCAAGGCAACCTCCAATGCTTCACGTGGATCTGTAAAAGTTTTATGAGACAAGGCCCTTCTAAAAGGGGTGATCAATCCTCCAACAAACCACTATGTGCATGCTGAGAAGGATGTATATCATATGATAATTTAGACAAGAGAGTCTTAAAGCACACATCATACTCCACACACTCTCTGCCATTCCTTGTTTATATCTCCTTCAAAGTGCTAATGCTTTTTTTCTCTGAACTCAGAATGTGGAACTCTACCAGAATGCATTCTTTAAGGTAGTGTAATCCACCACCATTTGATGAGGGTCATACTTTCTATACCAGCTATGCGCACCCTTACAACGTGGTTACAAATTGACTAGCCTTTCATTCTGGGGTTGTGATACCTTTCACATGCCATAGTAGTTCACACTTGTGAACATGTTCTCACAACATCCTCAATGCCCCTATAATCTGGTAAATGTAGAGACATCTCAAAGAAAACTTGAGGTGGTGGCTAGGGTCCTTGTCCTGAACTAGAGCCTTGGTTCCCTCCTAGTGTTTCCTCCACCACCTGATCCACTAGGTCCACTGGTCCTGTACCTCTAGAGCCACCAGATCCACCAGAACCACTGGGTCCAATAGGGCCTATAGGAGCTTGTGCCAAGCACCCCCATGGTCCCACTGAACTATGCACCGAATGGTCTGTGATAGCGCCCCACTACCACTACTTTGTCCCGCGCCACTCCCTGATGTGAGACCAAAAGCTTGTACACTTGCCCCTTGTCCAAAAAATCCTCCAAATACTAGAATATGTGTAGCCATAGAAGAAGGAACTAAAAAATTATACCTCCTAGGCATGGATCTATCTCTTCCACTAGTTTCAATTGGGTCAATACTTCCTCCTGGATCGGAAAACCAAGCGCCAGGGCTCAGTCACTGGGTGGGTTCAGATATGTGCCAACGACTCTCCTTTCTCCATGTGATGAACTCTCACCAAAATCCGAAGGGGTCTCCTCACGCTTGCCAAGATGGGGTAAAGATAGATCGCTCAGTTCCACATCTTCCACGTGAACCTCAACTCCTTCCCGTAACATCTATCTCCATAGATCCATCACACTAGCAGCCTCACATCACCTAGTAATCTCCCTTTCACATGCTTCACCATACTTGAGCCATCTTTCTTCCCTCTCCCTTTCTATCATATCATCTAGCCATCTTCCTCCACCCGAGCTTCCTTACCCAGCACTCAGAATGGTTTAGCCAGCCATTGGGAGTGCCTCTAAACTCATGGTAACCATCAATATCTTCATAGCTAGAGGAATAACATGTAGAAATGTTCCTCTAGGTTCTCGTAGAAACTCAAACTCAACAATCTCTGGGCAAGAATACATGGAAATGGCATATTCCAGAGTGTAGCTAGCTAGTACTCCTCCCCACCAATGATCTACAACATGGGTCCACATCAGATCTACATCCTGCAACCTCTGGTAGTCTTCTTCGGTCCATATCCGTGATCCATAATGCCAACTTGATCTAGATGCATAGGCTGAAAGCCATCCATATAACTCTACTGGGAAGCAATAAAAAAAAGTCTCATACAGATCATGGTAGAGATTCTCTTCTACCCATCTACGTGTATTAAACTCAGTCCAGTGTTGAATCTCTGGAGAAAATTCATCCTCCATGCTCTTAAACCATGATTCAACATTTTCCAATGTTAACCGATCCATCATTACTCTTTACACAGATCATGATGCATGTTATATCCCACTACAACTTCAAAAGAGGTCCCAAAAATGAACCAAGATGTAGTCAATTTTACTCCCACTATAAAAGGAAGGAATCCCATGCACACTAGCCTATCACCCAACAGAAGCTGAGTGCTCACCCGAGGCACGCATGGGTGCCGAGTCTCTCTTTTATGTGAGTTTTAGTGGGAAGCATTTATCTATGATTAGTGTAAGAGTATTCAGGAAAGAATTTTAGACATACAAGAATCATAGGGCTCAGAATGGCCTCCAGATCCTTGTAGCTTCTTCAGACTAGATGTTTTAACAGACTCCATAACATATATTATAACAGAAAGAAAGATACAATCATTCATTCATAGCATGCAAGGAAAGAGAACTCCTATGAATGAAATATACATTAAAGCTACTGATATCCATGTCTATTTGCAATAGGTAACCTCATTGTATTCATTGTTTCATTACAAAGAGCCATAGAGGGCAGACCGCAGTCATGCACATCACTAGGCTTGTATAACTATGCCAAAAGAAAAATAAATTACAATACTAAGCCTAGTACATTCCTTTCTACATCAAAGTTCCACTCGCAAAAATCCTGCAGAGCTTCACCCATGTTATCTCTCTCTCTGTATATATCTTCCTCTATCTCTATATCCCCATCTGTATGTTATCTCGGTCTTTTCTTTATTTTTCCCATGTAGGCACTTGTATTTATCATCTTCCCATGCTACCAACTCACCTTTCCACACGCCCCTCGATCCATCACCAAGTGTCGAATGTGGTCCTCCAAGCAAGCATGTTCCTTCAGGCCTAAGCTCTCCACTCCATCTCATGATGATCTTCTAGAAGATTCCATCACTTTCCCGGCATGCTCTTTCCACGGCCACCTGCTTTTCACATGTTATTCCTTTGTGCATAAATTAGCATCTTATCCACGTGCAACCGATCACGCTTTTCACATGTTCTACCTTTCTCATAGATTGCATAAATTGGCTAAGTCCCAACCTCCTTTCATGCCACATGAACCATGAAAAACTCCTAGAAGAGGTCCGTGGAAAAAATGAACTCTTCTTAGTTTGAAAAAGAGGTTCTTAACTCTCAACATCACTATATTTAAATCAAATACATATCTCTAAGAAATATCTCCCATAAAACTTCCAAATCTAAATTTTCCTTGTATCATAGTTCTTGAAAATCTAATCATACTTGTACCTATTTTTAACGTGTCATATTTTTGTACCCGATCTCCCCAAAATTGAGACACTTTTGTATATTAATAGGTTTCATAGGTACCTACATATCCATAAAATATTCTTCTATGATCCCAAATATTTCCATAATTTGTAGGCTCTTATTTAACACACTTCAGGTTTATAAAATAGATCCTAATTATCACACACCATTTAATTCTTGAAATAAATGATCCTGAGTCAATGCTTCATTCTTGTTCTACCATGCATCTATACAATTAATTCTATTACTCCTTAAAATTAATGTTATTTGTGGTTTGTTTATTTTCTACACATGTCTCATCAATGTGAAAATATTATAGGTGATCTCAAAACTCCCTTCTCAACATCTCCCCATATTAAAATAATTTTTCAACCTCAAACAAGGTTATGCACTCCCTCTCCGTAAAAGAATAAATAATGTTTGTTTATGCAATAATGATTACAATAATAAAATATGGATTTACATCTATTTCTTGTACACTTACCTCCCTAGCCTAACATTCTCACTCTAATTTCAGTTCTCCAGTCCTTGGCATAACTAAATCTAGCACAATATTTTGTACATAAGTAAAATATTCATTATAATATGACAAATGTTCTTGTGTATCCTCAAATTTTTTTATAAAAATTAACCCATTGGGACACTTTCTTATAATTTATCTTATGCTTTGATGTTCTCCTTATGACACCCCACTATTTATGATCCTATTTCAAAACTTATTAATGGCCTTATATCCTTATTTCCCTTGTTCCAAAAAAATCATTAAGCATTGCCTAAAATTCCATGGCCTAGAAGTTTGTCTCTTACTCTTATTTATCCATGCCTTATTGTATTATTCTAAATATCCTCCAAATCTTCCACCTTTATTAGTTTATTTTTATGTTATTATAGAAAATTATTTGTAAATGTTCTCTCCACATACTCATCTTAAAAGAAAATCTAAATCATCATATTTTTGCTTGTTTTATACAAATCTTGATGCTTAAGACCTCATCTAAGTCCTTATATAGTTTAGTTTATAATTTAATGGCTTGTTCCTCCCAAATTTTAAACTCATCACTAACTTCATCTACAATTATTTTGAGGGAAAAGTAAAATGAATCTTTAACACTAGAGGTAAATGATAAAGTACTGAAAATGGTTAGATTCTTAGCCACAATATTCATGCATCAATCCTCTACTTGTTCTGTTCACTATTTTAGTGCATCCTTTCTTACTTCCTAAGAATCAAATTACCCTATAACCTACTTTAAGTATCAATCATTTTTTTCATCCTAAGGTTCATACATTTCATTCAAATTAGTAATGCATTGGATGATCATGGTGTAAACACCATATTTTAGATGTTTACTAAGTCTAACCATTTATTTTGTGTTAGGGATATTAATGAATTCTCCTCCCGAGAGGGTTTTTAAGGGTTCTATTGTGATTTGGGTTTGATCATGATTGGTCACATGGGATAGACCAAATAATTTGAGAGATTTCGTTATTATCCTTAGTCACCCTTCTTACCTTGTTTCCTTCCTTTTTAAAACATTAAACTTACTATGTAAACTTATCTCATCATGTCTACTTGCTTCCAATTATTAAAAAATATTATACTTAATTTTTGTCATCTTGGACCTCTTTCATTTATCTCCATTTATTCGTTGACCTCTATTTCTCATTATTTTAATTCTTGACCCTAGATTTTTGTATGCACCCAAATTTGTATGTCTACATTGTCAAAAATAGATT
Source organism: Taxus wallichiana var. yunnanensis (assembly GCA_018340775.1). Classification (NCBI taxonomy): domain Eukaryota; kingdom Viridiplantae; phylum Streptophyta; class Pinopsida; order Cupressales; family Taxaceae; genus Taxus; species Taxus wallichiana. The sequence goes on from CM031237.1 coordinate 526,478,299, forward strand.
CAAAATTACCTAAAGATGATTCATGTCTTTTCCAAAGGTGTTTGAGACATTTTCCCTCTTTTTAGTTAATATTTTTAGCTTATGTTACCTTACTTAGCCATTTTCTTCTTTTCTGTGGCTTTCTGCATCATTTTCCTTAAGTTTTGACCTTAAGTTACACAACTGTCGACTGACTATACGGTGGTTACGCAACCACCACCTTACTTGGCAAGAAGTTACGTAATCGCCACCTGTGCAGACCATCGCCCATGTGAATTAGATGAGACTTCCCAGGGCATGAATTGGACGTTTGTTAACTCACTCTAGTTCACTTTTATAACACGTTTCTTGGTCAATTTGGTTGATTTTAAGCTTGATTGATTCGTATCAACCTCCTCTTCCACTTCTAATTATTGATTGAGAGTTAAAATACCCCTCTTTGTTGTGATGTGGCACTCCATTTCTTCCAAATGGCTTAGACCATTTCCCAACCTATGTTCTATAAAATCAATGCTTCTTTTGAATAAAATGGCTGGAGATTTTTATTATGATTGCATTGTCATGTTGCTGAAATCCTGCTAGAGACTACAAAACCAAGGAATGTTCTCTTTCATTGTTATGCCTCTACCTCCATTATTACTAGACCACTTGCAAGCCACCATTGCTCCAATGCCTTCTTCTTTTCTTCCTCTGCATTCCCATTTCCCTAGACTCATGTGGACATAGAATATTGGAAAAGATAACTAAGGGGACACAAAGTGATGCCATAACTAGCATTTCCTCAAGGACTGCAATTTCCAGGTTGGGGTTGTTATTGAGTTTCTTCATTTCTTCATTTCTTTATTTTTGAATCTGTACGCACACTTATTTATTAGAGTATAAAAAATCATTTCTATTTCAATCATTATGAATAGATAGATTAAATACTATAGCTTCCATTTATTTTGAAAATATTTTGGTGATAAATAGATTTCCTATCTATCCCCTGTGGTTTGCAAGGAAGTGTGTCTGGAGGAATTATTTTGCATTTATTAAGAATCAACTAAAATATCATTTCATTTGTAAAACCTCCATTGAATCCTTCTTTAATTTTTTTGGGGAAGTTGCAGGGGAAGAAAATCTTCTAAGAAGCTTTGATTTCTTCTCGTGCCTCTAAGGTAGAACAGAGGATTCACATCCACAATTACATTTTGAAAATTTTTTATTTAATTAGGATAGATTAGATATACTATTGCATAGATAAATAGTTACATATGACTGTTTATTTTTTAGGATCTTTTAGTTAAATTAGAATAAATTTCTTCATTTCTTTTTTTTTATTCCAAAAAGTTCTAAAATAAAAAATATTAGTTTAAATTAAATTAGATTGTTGTTTATTGTTTCATTTCTTCTATATCTGAAAATACAAAAACATAGTTAGCTTTCATTTATTTAGATTAGCTTATTATTTTCTTTCATAGATTAAATTACATAAATACACACATGACCATTCCTAGACCACAACAAGAGAGAATTTACGGTGGTGATTCCAGGGTCTCCCAACTAAATGGGCCCTAATAACTCATAGATATAGACATTGGATTATGTGATCTAGTCTTTAGAACATCCCCACATCCACAAGATATTGTTAAACAATTGAACCTCCTGAATAAATACGCTTATAGAGATTTCACGTTCTAGACTAAACCAACTCATTGTGCATAGATCTAGCAGAACAATGACTTTCTCGTTTATTCCATGATCTTGTCTGGATATCTTTATGAGGTGCCCATTGGTCAATTTATACACTTTCCAAAACCAGTTGAGAGGGTTTTAGACACATACATCGATATAATTTTACGTATGTATATCATTCTTGACCATACCATCACACCTGTTCAGGTTATAGAGGATTTCATTGATCTTGATGAGAAGTTCCATTTGGTTCCCATAGAGGATATTAGATTTCCTTGATAATTTATTTATCACATACACACCTATTTCTACTACATATATCCATCCACTCATTCTACATTGACTATCTTGGAATGACCTCGGGAGGTCAAGTGCACCAAGGTCATGTGATAATCTTCATCATACAAATTTTTGAACCCGATATGAAGGAATACTTCCATTATCTTACCTTATTTCATCCATCCTTCTCCTATCCCATTATTTTGTGGGTATCTATATACCCCTTGAATATGTTTGGTTAGGAATACAACCGACCCATTTTAGGTTTTGAGGTGTATTACTATTAAATGGGTATGTAATAGTCACCCTCACTATCTAGGTGGGCTAACAATTACTCATTTAATCTCCTTCTCTTCACACTCCTAATCAAGGGACCAATAGTGGTTCATCTGTTAGGATTGAGGAGATTGATCAACCTACACATGGGCCACAACCTGAAATCTCCAATTCTAACAACATGATGTTCATAGGAGAGCAAGGTTCCAATCCTCGGGTTTTGTTCAGACCAAAAATTAGCATGCTACACATGAAGTGAGAAAAACTTCAATAAAATAGACAAGTACCTTGATAGGATGTAACAAGTACATTTATATTCTTCTCTAAAACCAATATGTTACCCCTCCTCCTATAAGAAACACATCCAAAGAGGGGTGGATTCCCACAAATCAAGCTATAGCAGGACATATCGTACATTTTCTTCCCAACTAGACTCAAAAGGTACCCAAGTTGAATGTAACAATGTCTTCGGTGATGTAATTTCAATATTGTTGAATAGGGTTAGGGAACTAGATCTTTCCCGACCTTATGATCTTACACCTTTCACGGGAAAGAACAGGTCCCTTACCATGATCAAAACCCTAGTTATGTACCCTTAACACCATTGCCTCCTCCGATTTACATGGGTGTTCCTATCCTGAAGATATCTTTCCTAGATTGGTAAGGTTAGGTGTTTCCCCTCACACCTCATAGGGATACTATACGCCGGAAAAGCGACAGGCGAGCGTGAGAATCTACAAGTGACTCTTCCGCGTACCCGACCTCCCGAGGTCGTGCCGAGACAGCCGGTGGGGATGGAATATGCGAGACAAAAGCTACTTAGGCGCCTAATGTCTTCGACATGCACTAGTGGAATTTGTGAATCTAAGGCAAAGAAGGCCCTTCTAACTTGGACTGGTGTGATAGATCGATCAGCGAGGATGACTGCTCGAAGGCTCCAATCAATATCGAGCTCTGGCGTGATTCGATCTATGGGTTGCGGAATACGTGGAAAATGACCTGGGATTGTTTCGTGTATATCTCCTGATAAGGTCATATAGTGGATGATGAATACAATCGATTCTATGGACGATTTTCTGGCCTAGTCCAGAATTCCCTAGCTTCGTTAGCCGCTATATCTAGTAAGGACAGTTGTTCGATGATGATAGGTGGAAGTGGGGTGGACTGAAATACTAGTGTGCGTAGGCCAGTGTCTATATCTAACTGACTTGTGGATTCGTTGGGCTGTGGGATCTGTGGATCACAACCGTAGACTCTTGGTTGTTGCGGTCCTGTTATGGTCATACGCGAGATCAAGTTCTAATCCCTAGTATCTAGTAATCGTATGCTTTCTCAGCTTCTATGTTTAGAACCAATAGTTGTGCAATCTTCTCAGAATACCTTACAGACGTTCTCGCAACCTGGATTCTTAAGCTGGTATCTATATCTACGAGGGTGTCTCCAGCGTCTGGCTGTGGAACTAGAGGATCACACCCGAATGTTTGTTCTCTTTCGAGCCCCTCTACAGTCATGTGGATGTTTTCTAGAGTAATCTGTAGTTTGGCTGACTTGACCAAAACGCATGTGCTTGGTCGTCTTCTATGTTTAATCCTCTTAACTATGAACTGATCAGTTGTAAATCTGTGGTTGTTCGGAATACTTGTATCCTGAGATTTTGGTCTATGTCAACTATTGCTTTGTGACTAGGTTTGGTTGAGGCACGATTGGCTCAAATATATATTCCCTGGGCTCTTGAGGTCCCGTGATTGTCATACGAAACAAAATGCAATCTAACTGTGATGAAACAAATTCTAACTAAGTGAAATAAATCTAACTACATATAACTTTTATTTTTCTATGAAATATTCTAACAATTTTAAGGAAAGCAAACTATTTTAAGCGTATCTAGAAATAATAGCTAAGCAATAATTTAAAACAGACAAGATAACCGAGTGTGGTTATTTGCCTGTGCGATTTATAGAATTATTCTAAATAAAACAGTTTGTCTAATCTACCAGCAAGATTCTCGATCCTACCTCAGAAGTGAGGAGTGAATCATAGTTTCTCAGAAACTATCAATCCCCACAGCTTCCTTGGCAATGTCGAGAATAGAATGAAATGAAATAAAGTGATTAACTACTCTATTTGATATGAATCTGACTAGAACTTTGAAATGTAAAACCTGGATTCCGCAGAACAGTGGCGAATCCGATGGTGTATGTGATCTCGTCCCCTCAGTATGATCTTCTCGTTCTTTCGTGTTCACTTGGATCCAGAAAAGCATGTAATGCTAGAACCGATAGGAGTAGATTTTGGGACAAGGATAGCTCGAATGCGGGACCGAGAATGCGAGTAGGAGAGGGATAGCGCAAGAGTACAGAGCTTGGCTTATGCGATTCCTAGCGGGATTTTACTGCGAGTCATGCAACGTGAAGCGACCAGAACCTTTGACTATCCTATACGAAGAGCAAAACCTGCAACTTTAATGGCTTCCTAAGCTATTCCATTCCAAAATAAAGACACTGCTTGCACAAGTTGGATATGTGGCTTACCAACAGCTGAATAATACTAACCAGGTATATAATGAATTGAACTAAGAACTCTAAGTCACGAAGAAAACAAATCTACAAAGAAAGAGGAATTTAGAGGCAAGCTTCTAACCGGATTGGGTGGAACAACAACACTGCCTGCACAAGATGGGTCTGTGGCTTACCAACAGCTGAGCAATTTAACAAAAGATGCAAGTGAATTCAAGCTATGGCTTCTAAACAAGCTAACTAACTAAAACACTAAAATGAGGGAATGAGAGCAAATATCAAACTTCCAAATCCAGCCAAGCTTCAGACCAAAACTCCAGACCAAATTCTTCACCAAAATCTTCACCAAAATCAAACCATTTGCATGTACACAAACCATGCATTTATAGGAATTCCAACTCTCAAAAACCAAAACCAAATTGAACTCCTAAACAATAAACAAAGGAAAAACACTGTTCCAGGGGACCAAAAACATTAATGCATGCTCAAGTTAGCAAAGAAAAGCTGGTGAAACGTGATATTTCACGCGAGTCGCGTCAAAAGAGCATTCTGGAAAATGCGCACAGGACCGCCGCTCTAAGCGGGCGGGCGGTTCTGAAGACCGCCGCCTGTTCGGGCGGCGGTTATGAGACCGCCGCCCTACAGGGTGGCGGTTTCATCACTAAAGGTTAAGAGGACAAGGAAAGAGGAAAAAAGGGGAAAACAAAGGGTGTGGGGGCTAAGCGGGGCATGCGGGATGTTAATGCATACTCTGAGGGCTTTTCCGGATCCCGAACACCTTGCGAGGAGACCTGTATCATCATTGGGGCATTTATTACACCGTTCATACAGTACCTTACAATTTTGGGTACGTACATATTGCCCCCTCGGAGAAGTGTTTTAGCCATGAAGAGGCATAAAACGGTGGGTCCGAGTATGGCCATCCCGAAATGGGGAGTTAGAAGTTATACCTTACACGTTCGTGTGTCGAAATGACGCCATCCAAAATTCCCGCTACCTGCAAAATGAAAAGAGAACTCAAGTGCAGATAGATACAATAATTTGGAAAACAAACACTAAAATAACAGGGAAAGAGGACGTACCATTTGTGCGGGGATAGGAACTTACCTCCGTCGGCGCTCCGAACCTGCGAAAAAGTCATTTTAAAACGAAATAGAACAATATATATATGAAAGTGGGCCCATTTTCCTATTCATTTGCGCGAGTCGATTTGATAGATTTTGAGCTCTGGGACCCACGGTGATGGTTTCTTGCGCGAATAGAGTCGAAACGTCCGGAGTGAGATAGTGATCATGCCCCCACGTGCGGAATGCCACCCCGCGAGATCACAGGTTGGTTTTCTTTAATTTTGCATTTTTCCCCCTTCAAATTTGAAATGGTAAATTCTTTGCAATAGGGGGGGTATTTTTGAAAATGCTAGGTTTAAAAGGTCCACCTAGGGGGCGCCTACTGGGTAGGCTTTGTTTTTAGCCAAAATGGTCAATTTTTGCATTTTTTGGGCTTTTTAGGTTTAAAAACCCATGCGGGTTTTCGGACCGCGACCCCCGGCCAGGGCGGCGGTTACATGACCGCCGCCCTGTTCAGGGCGGCGGTTACACGACCACCTCCCTTAAGGCGGTGGTTACAAAACCGCCCCTCTGCTCAGGGCGGTGGTTTTGCACAGAAAGCAAAAGGGACTTGCTTTTGAGTTTGTTCTTGTATTTTTATCACTTCTGTACGTTTTTATGACTCCCTCGGCATTGATTAGATACTAACTTGCTCTGTTTTGTGTGTTTTTGGGTGTATGCAGGCGAGGGAGGAGTACATTAGATGGAGTCGAGAGAGGGAGTGTGATTGGTTTCTGGGGTGTTAGATGCCCTTTCTCAGGATGAGGAGGATACATTACAGAGGGCCGACATATTGCGTATATCGCGCGTGCCCCATGTCACGCCATCTAGTCACATCCTTTGTGACTTATTTTCTTATTGGGATGCAGATCGGAACACTTTCCGACTGCCAGGGGTCCGCGGTGAGTGGACGATTACTTTGGAGGATGTTTACCGTATCTTGGGGGTCCCGATCATCGGGAGGAGGCTCACACTAGAGACAGCTGGGTCTAGAGCATAGATTACACAGTGGGCAGGCTACATGGGGGATGCAGCTATCTCCACGGGGCCGAAGAAGGGAGTGAGAGTCAGATCCATTCCTTCTTTGCCCATCCCCATATTTCGACAGGCTATCATGGGGATCCTTGCCTCGAGGCTGATCGGGGACAAGGGAGGGGATACCTTATTATACTGCTGGGCCCCCATCATTGCACAGATAGAGGGGCATGGTCGGATATACGCCTGGGGCACAGATATTTTGGGGACCACTTATCATGACTTATACAGGGTGGTCCATTTACAGGGACAGTCTTTGAGCCACCCTACTCTAGTTATGAGTTGGGTGTATGAGCGCTTCATTCCCTATGGTAGAGGTGTGGAGGTGGCAGATCCCGGGGCTGTGAGGGCAGCCAGATGGTCAGATATGTCGGTGCTTAGAGCACCTCACCAGCCAGTAGCTTCCCTCACCACAGCAGATATGGAGGCCATACCGTACCAGCTCATGGCCGGCATTTGGGGAGAGGAGGCTCTCACATTGATCTCTTGCTCCACCACAGGGCAGCTTATTGACCGTGTGGGATGGGTGGAGGTACATCCTTTCGGCAGGGTTCCTCAGCAGTTCGGCCTCCCATATGTGGGCATGCTTCCTCCAGTGGCACCAGTCTATAGATCAGTCCGGGAGGCTAGAGGGGGGCCTAGAGGCCGTGGTTGGACAGTGGTCACTCCTGGTATTCCTATTGCAGCCAGGGGGATTGTTCGGGCCAGAGGGAGAGCTGGTGCGCCTCGGGCACCTTTACTTCGGATTACTGCGGGTCCTGCTCATAGTAGTGATGACCCTATAGATATTGACTCCATTGCGAGGAGTCCACGAGAGGAGGGTCGAGGGAGCGACGGATGACAGCGATCACCGAGTGGCATGACACTCGAGGATATTATGCGGCAGAGAGGGAGGAGCGAGTGCGAGAGAGAGACTCTAGTTTCGAGAGGAGCCACTCTCTTGGGGCCGTGGTGGAGAGGACGAGTCATTGCGGGGCGTCATGTTGCCCCTACTACGGGCACCCCTCGGTCGGCGGCCCGGCATCTGCGGCGGGCGCTGGCCTAGTGACCCATCTTGGAGGCCCGGTGACCCGAGTAAGTCATCCTCTCTCCTTTCGGTGTTTGTTTAATTTAGGATTTGTTTTAATTTCTATCTCTCCTTATGTTTGTATCTTGTATATTTTAGTCTCTTGCCTAGCTTCTAATTCGTCTTTCTTCTTTGTTTTACAGAGACCATTGACGAGTGGCGGGATCTAATCCGTAGGGTATGCACTGATTCTCTGATGATCCCTATGGATAAGACCCATGCGGAGCTATCTGTAGATGCCGGGGAGCCTTCAGCAGCCGGTAGGCATACTGACGTCTTCGCTCCTGTTTGGCATGTGGCCAGGATGGTGTCGACCCTCCGTACAGAGTTGGCAGGCTATAGGACAGCCGAGCGTCTTATGAGGAGCCATTCTCGTGGCGAGACCGCGGCTGCCCCTCGAGACCCCGAGCCTTCCGTTCATTCAGAGCGCCGGCGTAGCCGAGTCCTAGGCGGGGCGCACACCTTTGAAGGGGTCGCGTAGGGGTTGAGAGGCGACTTGGCCCTTGTATATTTTGTATCATGGATTCTTTTGTATATCACGGGCTCTTTGAGCATTTTGACCATGCCTAGAGCATGATGGCATTGTATATAAACATTGATTATTTATATATATGCATTTGTTTTGGATCAAAACTTGTCACTCGTTTTCCTTTCTATTTCCAACTGCTTTGTGTATACTACGATGTATGTTTTATATGCTTTCTAGAATGTATGCAATGGAGAACAGATGATGCAAATGCTTGCTTTCTTTTTGTGTTTCATGATGCTGATACATGATATTGTAGATATATTGTGATCTTAAATCTTAGCTTCTGTGAGCAATTTGGATACCTCATGTTTGTTTTGGCAAAGTGATGAAAATAACTAGTATGATGAATAGATTAACTTGCCCCACTCCTAACTCCACGCAACTAGTAGGATGCGAGGGCTCATCACCAAGAGCCAAGAAGGGCGCAAGTGTATGAAATATGGTGAAACGATAGTGATGAAAGACAGACGAAGCTTTGGTGGAACCAAATTGAAAACTACTGAAGCTTACTCCACCCGAATGACTTCATAGTTTTGGGTGTAACTTGCTTTGCGGTTTATCCAGACTTAGACCCGTAGATGGCCACATAGTAGACAAAATCTGGTTTTTAGGATTTTTAACTCTCTTGGAATTTTGAGCATCTGATTCATTCATTTTTGACTCAAAGTTTGAATAGTTTGTTTATGACCTTTTAATGTTTGCATTGTCTAGAGGACCCCCTACACTTTGCCCCATGCTACTAGTAAGAAGCGTGGGTTTATCACCGTGGGCAAGGCATAGGCGAGTAAGGGCATTTCCATCCTTTCCCAACCCTACGTCACTAGTAAGAGATGCAAGCTCATCACCGAAGGTTGGTAGGGCAAGGAAATGTGTAAAAATAAAATTTTCTGTTTAATCACTTTTTGACTTGTCTTTTTGAGTAAAATGTCAGTATATGCTTGTTTCCAAAGAGATGTATATATGGGATAGATGTGACACCATGAAGCTTCTAGAACAGACCATAGGCAAGACACCAATCCTAAGAAGAAATCAAAGTGAGAACAAACTTGCAGATCTTGGTATAGTTCTTGTTAAGACTTCGTCATGTTTGATTTTATTTGATAAAAGATTAAAGTGATTGATGATATCGTGAAAATGGATGAGATATGATTAGAAAGTTTTGTGCCAACAACATCATGAGTTTGTAATGAATTACTTTGAGAATAGATTCCTTGATCACAATTTGTGTAAGAACAAGTGGAAAAATGATCTAAATCTATATGAAGATGCAATGTAGATAGTTATATAGGTAGTGCTAGGTGCTTATGCGTAGAAATGCTTGAGGTGCAAGAGGAATTGACCGTTTCACCAAATTCCTCACCTTCTAGCGTGCATAAGAGGTATGCACCATTTCCATAGTCCTTCGTGACTCGGTATGGGCCCAACCATTTGGGCGAATTTCCTTCCTTCACGGTCTTCTTGTCGATCCGGATGTCTAGTCTTAGAACTAGATCACCTTCATATATATCGCGTTCATAAACCTTCTTGTTATCTTAAGGTTATAAAACGCCCAGCACATTCGGTTAGCATAAGCTCTATGCCGTTGTTCAACATCTAACCTAATTTCATCTAGGCTTTCTAATTGGGAAAGACGTACTTCTCTGTAAGCATCTTCTTGGGCCAACATACAGGCCAGCGAGACATTGGTAGCTCACAAATATAGGATTAACAGGTGATCCAACTTAGGTGGCATTAGCGTAGGTGGTGACAAAGAAAAACATTTAAGCTGCATTGAAAGCTTCGTTGCAGTCTTCGGTCCAATCAATGCTATAGTCTTTCTTGAGTAAATTGTTGATTGGATGAATAGCGAAGCTTAAGTCTGGGATGAATCTCCGGATTGCACCTAGCTTCCCGAGAAATGATCTGATTCCAGATTCACTTGAAGGTGGGACCATTTCGAGGACAGCCCGAATTTTGGTTGGATCAACGTCGATCCCTCGTGATGATATGATGTAACCTAGGAGCTTTCCTCCTGTTACACCAAAGACGCATTTCTCTGGGTTTAGCGTGACTCCATATTCTATTAGGCGTGAAAGAATGATGTGGAGTACTTCGGGATGGTCACAACGCTTTTTGGCCTTAGCCAATAAGTCGTCTACGTAAGATTCCACGATTTTATGAATTAGATCGTGAAATATGTATGTCATGGCCCGCTGGTATGTAGCACCGGCGTTCTTAAGACCGAATGGCATAACAGCGTAGCAATAGGTTCCCCAAGGAGTTATAAATGTGGTTTTAGCTTGATCTTGCTCGGATATTCTGATTTGATTGTATCCCGAGAATCCATCCATGAGAGACAAAAGTTCAAAACCAGCTGTTGCATCAACAATAACGTCTATGGATGGTAATGGGAAATCGTCTTTAGGACACGCTTTGTTGATGTCTCGGAAATCTATGCAAATGTGTATCTTTCCGTTCTTCTTGAGAACGGGAACGATATTAGATACCCATTGGGAGTAGTCAACTGGCTTGATAAATCCTACCTGAAGGAGTTTTATTACTTCCTCTTTTACCATGAGAGCTACTTTGGGTTTCATGGGCCTTGATTTTTGTTTAATTGGCTTTGCATCCGATCTAGTGACGAGGTTGTGTACCGCAATGTGGGGTGCGACTCCCATCATCTCCTTGTAATTAAATGCAAACGCCTTTTGATGTTCTTTGAGAACCTGAGTATGTATTTCCACTTCTTCTGGTGTCAACGAAGAACCTAGTTTCAATATTCTTGGTTCATCTTCTGTCCCAATGTTGACATCGATTGTTTCTTCGATTAAAGAGGCGTTACCCTCTTCGAACTCAGGTGGTGCTGGAGGTAAATCTAAATCATCCCCATTTTCTATTGCGTATATGTTAGGTTCCCTTTGTGACGGAAGATCCGTTACGGGATTTCCGAAGTAGGAGGACGAATGTGGGATCAGGGATAAATCTAGCATGTGATAGGAGAGATGTAATGCTGCATAGGCATTTAAATAATCCAAAGTAGCCACATCATTTCCAACATGGTCTAGGATAGTAGATTCACTTCCGCTTAAAAGAGGATTTGTCATTGTTTTTATTAATGGCTCATCACGAATGGATCACTGTGAAGTGAGTATCTTCTAGCTCATTGCTTGGAGTAAAACGTGATGCTGAGGTTGCTATTGAATCGGCGAGAAGATTTTTCTCTCGCGGGATCGCTTCAATGGATATGAAGTTAAACGCCTTGCTTAAATCTAATACAGCATTTTTGTAGAGTTGTAAATGTTCGGCTTTAGTTTCATATACTTCAGAAACTTGGTTTGTTACTAATTGCGAGTCTCCCAAGACTCTGATGTTATCAATACCAATCCTTCTGGCTAAGGTGAGGCCAAGAAGGAGGGCTTCGTACTCAGCGCCGTTGTTTGTGCATTCAAAGTTTAACTTAAATGAGAATGGGAGGACCTTCTCCTCGGGCGAAGTAAGAATTATACCTGCCCCCGCTCCATAACGACATTTAGCTCCATCGAAATGGAGAGTCCAATACTTAGCCGGGAGTGTAGATGTTGGGGCATCTGCCGCGTTTGCACACTCTACTTCTATCATACAGAGATCCTCTGCCGGTAAGGAACCAACACCTAGGGAAAATCCTATGCCTACTGAATCGAATGGTAAGAACATTGGTGAATCTTGTTCTATCAATTCAACGATTTTCGCAGTAGTCCCTAATGATATTGTTTCTTTAGTTTTACCTTTAGGGGTTGGAGTTGTTTTGGCTATGCTGGTAGTTTCAAGATCCGTTGTAGGTATCAACTTTTCCTCTGGCTTTGGGTCAGAGGGTTTATTAAGTTGGTTTGTTGGCAGCTCAAATTCTGAGTGCACCCCTGGTCTTTTCTTTAAATCAGCTAGGTGCAAATCGAAAGGTTTTGGATCACCTTTGGCTACAAATACCTTTCCCAGATGCAAGAATCTTACTTCTTGAAATAGCGTGGAAGGGATTGCCTTCATTCGATGTATCCAAGGTCGGCCGAGGATCATATTATAGTTAGTTTCCCGATCTATAATGTAAAACTCAGTCAAGATGGTTTTGGGCCCTAAGGTGACCGGCAGTATTATAGTTCCTATCGAAGTGGCTTTAAGGCTATCATAGCCTCTCAAGGTATTTCGTGTAGTGGAACAGTTTGTTTCTCCATATCCAAGTTTTTGGAGGAAAGAGAAAGGGACTATGTTAACTGCAGCCCCATCGTCAACCATTGCCCATTTTACATAGTTATTATAAACCCACACTTGCAAGTGTAAGGCTGGGTCACCTCGGCGTGCGATCTCAGCATCTGTGGGCATTTTACTTATTTCGAAGATGAATTCGACATCCTTGTCCGGCTGCCCCGGAGGGTGGATATCAAAATCTACGTGATTTACTTGTGTTTCGGGAGGTGGAGTGATGTTAATTAGATGGCCTAGACCTAATGCTTCTAAAAGAGCAGCTCTGTGAGGGGGAGAGTTCTTTAGTAAGTCCAAAAATGAAATGTGTGAAAAGGTCTTTGTTAGGTCACTAATTAAATCATACACACCGATGGGTTTTCAATTATTTGCTGACTCTTATCCTCTCGCGAGATGACTTGGGCTTGGTTGAGAGAAATACTCTCGTGTTCTTGTTATAGCTTTGATAGGTAGTTCAAAGCATCTAATTCTACCAAAATGACTATCTTAGGTCTCGGTTGAGCTCCCAACTATGGCGCGACTACCAGATTTAATGAAGTCGAGGCTTCATGGTCATTGTTTCCCGTCACTACACCTTTGTTTGTTCCAGGTTGGATTCAGCTATTCTTTGTCATGATTTGGGAGTGGATCATTAAAGATCTTGAGGGGAGCATTCTGAGGAGAAACTGCCCCTGTGAGAGTATTTGGTGATGATGAGACGGGATCTGCCAAAAACAAGTCTATGAAGAACTGTCTTTGTTCTTCTGGCAAGCGTTGCATAAATTTATTGTAGTCACGACATGTTCTAGTGTCGTGACCATGAATTTTATGGAAACCACAATAAGAATTGGGATTATAATTCCCGTTTTGTTGGTTTGGTGTGTATTGTGGCCTAAAATTCCGATCAAACTGTTGCCTATTAGGACCAAAGTTTTGGAATTGTTGTTTTTGGTTTTGACTTTGGTTTTGGTAACCAAATGAGTTTTGGCTTGGCCCTTGTATGGGATTTCGCCGTTGTTGTTGTTGTTGTGGATGGTTAAAATCCACTGTATTGACCGTTGGGGTAAAGTTGTTGTTTCGTTGGTTGTTTGTTTGTGACGGAGTATTAACAACATTTACCCTCTTGGGCTGGTCGGTTACCCCATCCGTTGTTACCCCACGATTTTTGTTAAGGATTTTGGGTCCTTGATTGATGTTTGTGGTAGTTGTAGTATTTTGAGTGGAGGTGATTAACCTCCCATTTGCTCCATACGTCTTACGACCACTATCTATTGCTTTGCTGCTCTATTCGTAGAGCTCTCAAGTACTTCATTATAAGTCCTTAGTGGAAACTTCTGGACTTCTTCCTTCACTTCTCTGCTGAGAGAATGAAGGAATAAATCACATAGTTCCATCTGATCCATGTTTGGAGCACTTGCTGATGAATAAAGAACTATACGCCACCTCTGGATGAAATGAGCGACAGATTCATTGTGTTCTTGTTTGATATGCAAGAATTCCCTGATTCCTGTTCTCAGTAGTTTGTTCATGTCGAAGGCTTTGATGAACTCTGACACGAGTTGTTTAAATGAATGTATGGAAGCCTCAGGTATTCTATAATACCAATCGAGAGCAATGCCCTCCAGTGTTTTGGGAAATATTTTAGCAACAACCCCATCCCAAGGGAGTAATTCTTGTATGGCTGTAGCGTAAGCTTTGATATGCGCGTTTGGATCTCCTTCACCCTTGAACTTGGGAAAATCAGGGAGAGGTCTTGGAAGCATGACACTTCGTATGGTGAAATCTAAGGGTTCCTTTAGATATTCTGAATACGTCCCTATCGCATAGCTTTCGACCATTGATGGTGTTTGCTGAGGGAGTGGTGGGATAGGTTGTTGATACGGTGCAGCGTACGCGTTGGCAGGGGCATAGGGAGGTCCCTGCGTTGGAGCAAACATACCAGGAGAGGAGAACACATCTCCTTGTGGTGATTTAGAGTACATGTTTAAATAGGACGGGGTATTGTCGAGGAACGGACTGTTCGACACTAGACCGGGAGGAGTAGTGTTAGAGATGATAGGCCTTGTTGGCGTTTGCTGTGGATATTGAGGAGGCATGCCTAACGTGCCTACTCCCGTAAGGAGATCTACCTGACCAGAGTGGTATGGAGGATTGGAACTTCCTGTTTGTATGAATGGAGAATTTTGACTTGCTTGAGCCAGTTCTAACCCTCTCACTCTTTCTACTAACGTTGAAATGACTTCATTTGGTGAAGCCACGGTACTTTTCCTGAGCGGCGTTTGTTGTATACCTTGGTGTTGTAAAGGTACGTGATATCCTGTCATAAACTGATCACTATTTTGCCAAGTTTCTCCCAGAATATTTCCTGTATGCAGTGGCATAGAGGTATTTTCTTGAAAAGAGATTTCGGGTTGTATTTGTAAACCTCCTATAGATGGGTACATTCCCCGGGAGTGTTGTTCACTCCTAGGATAACGTGTTGACTGTCCATCATCTAAGACCAGGTATGGATCTGATTGCCTACTAATTTGTGGTCTGAGTAACATTTGAGGAGATGAACTAGATTCTCCTGTAAACGTCATATTGTTGGAACCTGAAGGTTCTGTTTGTTGGGTTCGAGGGGGTTGATCTAACTCCTCAGTTTGAAAAGATGAACTATATCTGATTCTTGGGGTTTGTGTTGACAACTGATTAGTTGAATAGTTGTCACCCCATACTGAGAGCGAGGGTGATGATTCCCTATTCTGTTGGGCATAGTATGCCTCAAGACCCAGGAGGGGTCTGCCATATGCATCGAATCCCGACATATTCGGGGGGTATATGAATACCCGCAGAATAATGGGAAGGAGTGAAGGTGGATGAGAGAAGATGAAACTTCTCAAAGAGAAGGTGAAACAATTGTTTGTTTCACGTCGGGTTCACCAATTTTGTATGCCGGAAAAGTGACAAGCGAGCGTGAGAATCTACAAGTGACTCTTCCGCGTACCCGACCTCCCGAGGTCATGCCGAGACAGCCGGTGGGGATGGAATATGCAGACAAACTAGTTAGGCAGTCTAATGTCTTCGACACGCACTAGTGGAATTTGTGAATCTAAGGCAAAGAAGGCCCTTCTAACTTGGACTGGTGTGATAGATCGATCAGTGAGGATGACTGCTCGAAGGCTCCAATCAATATCGAGCTCTGGCGTGATTCGATCTATGGGTTGCGGAATACGTGGAAAATGACCTGGGATTGTTTCGTGTATATCTCCTGATAAGGTCATATAGTGGATGATGAATACAATCGATTCTATGGACGATTTTCTGGCCTAGTCCAGAATTCCCTAGCTTCGTTAGCTGCTATATCTAGTAAGGACAGTTGTTCGATGATGATAGGTGGAAGTGGGGTGGACTGAAATACTAGTGTGCGTAGGCCAGTGTCTATATCTAACTGACTTGTGGATTCGTTGGGTGTGGGATCACGTGGATCACAACCGTAGACTCTTGGTTGTTGCGGTCCTGTTATGGTCATACACGAGATCAAGTTCTAATCCCTAGTATCCAGTAATCGTATGCTTTCTCAGCTTCTATGTTTAGAACCAATAGTTGTGCAATCTTCTCAGAATACCTTATAGACATTCTTACTGACCCTGGATTCTTAAGCTGGTATCTATATCTATGAGGGTGTCTCCAGCGTCTGGCTATGGAACTAGAGGATCGCACCCGAATGTTTGTTCTCTTTCGAGCCCTCTACAGTCATGTGGATGTTTTCTAGAGTAATCTGTAGTTTGGCTGACTTGACCAAAACGCATGTGCTTGGTCGTCTTCTATGTTTAATCCTCTTAATTGTGAACTGATCAGTTGTAAATCTGTGGTTGTTCGGAATACTTGTATCCTGAGATTTTGGTCTATGTCAACTATTGCTGTGACTAGGTTTGGTTGAGGCACGATTGGCTCAAATATATATTCCCTGGGCTCTTGAGGTCCCGTGATTGTCATACGAAACAAAATGCAATCTAACTGTGATGAAACAAATTCTAACTAAGTGAAATAAATCTAACTACATATAAATTTTATTTTTCTATGAAATATTCTAACAATTTTAAGGAAAGCAAACTATTTTAAGCATATCTAGAAATAATAGCTAAGCAATAATTTAAAACAGACAAGATAACCGAGTGTGGTTATTTGCCTGTGCGATTTATAGAATTATTCTAAATAAAACAGTTTGTCTAATCTACCGGCAAGATTCTCGATCCTACCTCAGAAGTGAGGAGTGAATCATAGTTTCTCAGAAACTATCAATCCCCACAGCTTCCTTGGCAATGTCGAGAATAGAATGAAATGAAATAAAGTGATTAACTACTCTATTTGATATGAATCTGACTAGAACTTTGAAATGTAAAACCTGGATTCCGCAGAACAGTGGCGAATCCGATGGTGTATGTGATCTCGTCCCCTCAGTATGATCTTCTCGTTCTTTCGTGTTCACTTGGATCCAGAAAAGCGTGTAATGCTAGCACCGATAGGAGTAGATTTTGGGACAAGGACAGCTCAGAATGCAGACCGAGAATGCGAGTAGGAGAGGGATAGCGCAAGAGTACAGAGCTTGGCTTATGCGATTCCTAGCGGGATTTTACTGCGAGTCATGCAACGTGAAGCGACCAGAACCTTTGACTATCCTATATGAAGAGAAAACCTACAACTTTAATGGCTTCCTAAGCTATTCCGTTCCAAAATAAAGACACTGCTTGCACAAGTTGGATATGTGGCTTACCAACAGCTGAATAATACTAACCAGGTATATAATGAATTGAACTAAGAACTCTAAGTCACAGTAAAACAAATCTACAGCAAAGAGGAATTCAGAGGCAAGCTTCTAACCGGATTGGGTGGAACAACAAGCACTGCCTGCACAAGATGGGTCTGTGGCTTACCAACAGCTGAGCAATTTAACAAAAGATGCAAGTGAATTCAAGCTATGGCTTCTAAACAAGCTAACTAACTAAAACACTAAAATGAGGGAATGAGAGCAAAGATCAAACTTCCAAATCCAGCCAAGCTTCAGACCAAAAACTCCAGACCAAATTCTTCACCAAATCTTCACCAAAATCAGACCATTTGCATGTACACAAACCATGCATTTATAGGAATTCCAACTCTCAAAAACCAAAACCAAATTGAACTCCTAAACAATAAACAAAGGAAAAACACTGTTCCAGGGGACCAAAAACATTAATGCATGCTCAAGTCGGCAAAGAAAAGCTGGTGAAACGTGATATTTCATGCGAGTCGTGTCAAAAGAGTGTTCTGGAAAATGCGCACAGGACCGCCGCCTGCAGTGGCGCAAGGGGTTTCAAATCCTTTCATCAGGTTAAGAGGCCAAGGAAAGAGGGAAAAAGGGGAAAAAAAAGGGTGCGGGGGCTAAGCGGGGCATGCGGGATGTTAACACATACTCCGAAGGATTTTCCAGATCCCGAACACCTTGCGAGGAGACCTGTATCATCATTGAGGCATTTATTACACCATTCCAAGATGCGACTTACAATTTTGAGTACGTCATGAGATACCCTTAAGGAACCATCCATATGTGCATTCTCGAATGTCGTCTCAATTAGCAATGTGGTGTTCCATAATTTTTTACCTCCCACTCCATACTAGAATATTTCTCCCCTGTATTTACACATGTATTCCAAATCATTGCAGGGGGGACATGTATTATTTTCTTGGTTCATATGCTCAGCCACAAGGGATGCCTTATGCCTCTACAAATGTTTACGCTGCACCATATCAGCCTCCTATGCCTACTCCACCTCCCCATCAAGGTTCGTCCATAGTATAGTCCTATGCATTGGGCACATATGTTGAATATCTTAAAGAGACCCTAGAATTTACTATATGAAGTATAATGCTTCCAAAAATGCTTCTTGAATTGCCAAATTTTAAAGGGGAGGGAGATACAAATGCACATATAAATGCATATTTGATTGTCATGAGAGAGCTACTCCCATGGGATGTGGTTGTAGATAAGATATTCCCAAAGACCCTTGAGAGGATTGTTAATGATTGGTATTATAGGATACATGAAGCCTCCATAAACTCCTATAAAAAACAAGTATCCAAGTTTAGAAAGGCATTTGACATGAAAAAATTGTTAAGAACAAGAATAAGGGATTTCCTTCACATAAAAGAAAGAACATAACAAATATGCTACTCATTTAATTCATAGGTGACAGTAGGTCCTCTACTCTTCGGTGAGTGCTCCCAATATGGATCAGAAAAATATTTACGATCTATTCCATTATTCCCATAACCAAGAAACAAAAGAAAAAGTCTAAAATTTCCCCCTTAGAAGATATGAAGAGGTACTAGAGGGTGATATCCACATTGATTAAATGGAAATAGATAGTGGTCACTCCCTCACAAGGTAATTCAAATTACCCCAACAATTACAACAAAAATCAAGGACCTACGACCCTCAATAAGAATTGTAGAGTTACAACAGACAACATAACTGATCAAGCCAAGAAGCGAAATGTTGTTAACACTTTAAGCAAAAACAATGTCGATAACAACACAAATGGAAATAATTAGAGTAACAATTTTACTCCTTCCATAAAATCAGTGGATTTCGACCATCCTCCACCTCCACAAAAAGTTCAGGCCTAAGGCACCAATCAATACCCAAATGGGTATCAAAATCAATATCAAAACCAAGGAAAAGGCCTCTGAACTTTAACTATAACAACCAATAGTTAAAAAAACTAGAACTTTGGAAAGAAACAGAACACAAATCAAAAACATTGGGATTATTATCCTGACCTTTATTGTGGCTTCCATAGGGTCTGAGGGCATGATGTTAGGACTTTTTATGATTGTAAAAGTTCATACACCACCTACTAGAGGATAAAAGGTAACTCTTCATTGAGATGTTTTTGGAAAATCCTATGACACCAACAAAAATGCTATCATGGGGCTAGTTTCCCCTCAAAAACTCCTCTTAGGATCTTTAGTGACCCTCTTCCTATGCATCATGATAATAAAAATTAAACCCACATGGAAAAAAATAAGGGTAACCCAGTGGAAACAATGACCATGAAGCTTCCACTTCTTCAAACCCACTGTAGCGCCTCATTAGAAATTCGAAACAAAATAAGATCATAGGTATCATAGAATTAGATATTGAACCCAAAATTATCACAACTACAAGAACTTGTGATTACTCGGCCTGACAGACTATTCCCATCTACCCATCTATGTCGGATGACACTCCAATACTTCCAAGGCCGGTAGGGGCATATGATCTGATTATGGATTTAACCAAGACATTTTCTCACATCTCCTTCTTGGATTTGTTGAAGAACTCTCCCGCTCATCGATATACTTTGTTATAAGTGTTAAATCTTTGTCACTTGATCAATTCTACTCTTCTTCGAGGAAAAATTAACCACATAGACTTTCATGTATATCCTCTTGGGTATCCTAAAAGAGATGTCGAGATAGATCTTCGACATCAATAATATTCCCATAGATGCCTAAATGGTACATAAAGGTGACCCAATGTTGTATTTACAGGTCTAGATCTATAATAATTACATTAAACATGTAATTATTTACAATGGGGCAGTTGTTAATATTGTCCCCTTTTCATTCCTCCAAAAGTTAGGATACGCGGAAAACAACTATTCCTCAACTATAAATACATTGAGAGGCTACGAAAGTATCAAAGAAACATCCATAGGGACCATAGTAATCCTAGTTATCCTTTGGACCAAGATGGTTCTAACCAAGTTTTATAGTATGGATAGGGAAACCAACTATAATATGATTCTTCCCAGACCTTGGATCCTTCGAATGAAGACAATAGCTTCTAAACTATTCCAAGAAGTCAAATTATTTCATTTGGGGAAATTATTTGTCTCTCAAGGTGACCCAAATCCCTTTGATTTTCATCTAGCCAACTTAAAGAAGAAACCCAAGGTCCATACCGAGTTTGAACTCCCCGCCAATCAAGTGAACAAACCTAAAGATACAATGCTAGAGTCTAAACTAATTCCCATAATGGAATTAGAAACCTCCATTTTAATTAAGGGGGTTGTTGCAACCAAAGATGAAATTGTTGTTATTGAGACAGTATCAACAGAAAACATGACTAATATTTTTGAGTTGTTAGAGAACGACTTGTCTATTCTCCTCCCTTTTGACTCCTTAAGCATAGGACATGCCCTAGGACTTGGGTCTCTTTCATCCAAAGATATTTTCATGATCAAGATCTTTGAAGTGGAGGAAGAAGATACTAGAAATGATCAAACATAAATATTCCCTAGTAACTATTGGGCACTCAAATATGACAGAGTGAAGTGTCATTTTGGTGATATGGTAGGCACGATCTTCACTTCCTCGGAAGAGAAGGTTATGAATTTTTCCTTTAATCTCAATTTCAAATGCATGAATAATAGTACCAAGTATGAGGATATTATTATTGGTCTTCTTATATCCAAGAGAATAGGTGCTTGCAATATTAGAGTTTTGGGTGATTCTTAACTATTCCTTAACCAAGTTACAGAAATTTACAGTACTATAGTTAAGCACATGTAGCTCTGTAAAACTTCCATACTTAACATAAGAAATGTTTTTAACTTCATATCCATTAAAGTTATCCCATATGAACACAAAAATTTGGCTGATTTTATGGCTACTTCCACCTCTTTATTTTTTGTCCAAGTGGAGATTTCAAGGATACCAAATTCACTATTTCAATCCAAACCAAACCCCTAGTTCAAAATATGCCTACTAATCCAATCTGGTATATGTTATGACTCATATCGAGCTCTTCACTTTAGATTATGTAGAGAATGATGAGGCTATACTAGGTTACCTTAATGCATATACTGACCTTCATCCCGCACATCACAAGAGGGGTTTTGCTCTCATACCTCACTCTTCCTCCTATTTTGGATATCGTACAATGGGTCCTTCCTCATCGAAAGGCCTTGAGATCTATGAAGTAGAGGAGGAAGGAGAACTAGAACTACCTCT